>JANHZU010007604.1:13989-33858 GCA_032468055.1 Acrochordus granulatus | reverse complement strand
CTTCTTTCTTCTTCAAGATGGTGCAAATCATCGACGTCAACCTGCCGTACATTCTTGCAAGGTCAGTCACACGCACATCTCGTGCTTTTCAATGATTTCCTTCTTCGGGTCCTCCTGAATGGCTTTCTTTTTATCGCCTTCCATTTGCACGCGTCTTTCCGCCTGTGCAACAATGAGTAAAACACGAGGGACGATCGGCAGAACGTGTGTGCGCTAGCTGGCTGTGCAACAACGGAGTAAGCTACGCGGCAGCAAAATGCACACGTGCGCGCAGTGAACTGCACGTGGCAGCATCGGCAGAACTCTCGCGTGGAGTCACTGCCTGAACGAGAAATACAGAGCGTGCTGACTGATGACGTGGAAGTTATCGCACGAAGGTTTCTAGTCATGTGAGTCACGGCTCGTCTAGCGGAATATTTTCTGATTAAATTTTTTGCTCGTCCTGCAGGTTTCTCGCCTTGTGAGTAACTCGTCTTGTGAGGCATCACTGTATTTATAAAAATAATAAAAAAGGGATAAAAGAAAATTTTAAAAATGTATCTTGTAGTAATATTTCAATCAATCACTGACAGAAGTGAAGGTGGATCCTAACAGAACAAATAGATTTGTAGATTTGTTTGAATTAGCATGTATTGGATAAGGCATGTTATATACAATCTTACATTGTAGTTATTCACTCTTCCTTTTGCCACTTATTGGGCCATGATAATCAGTTCTCTTCATGGGTTATGCTCCATGGCTCATGAACGGCCAGGAGCAGGCATCTTGAGGTTGATTTTATTTACTTGTCAAATTTAGATACTACTGCTCTCACTCACAGAGTTGTTAGAGATGTAGCCCAAGATAACAATGTGGAATTTTATGTGGGGCCATACTCACATCCTATTTGGTGCAATAATAACCTTGAATTGAAGTGAGTTAGCAAATGAGAAGTCTGCCCACAAAGAATCCTAGCTATACTGATCACCATGTAGCCAGGTTTTGCTGAAGTACATTCAGAGAGACATACTTTTCACTCTCATACTTCCTGAATCCTCACCATGCAAGTGATCAAGGAGTATGGTAGGTAGATGTGTGTACATGGATTGCTTTCCTCCATCCACTTCCTGTGTGCTCCTGCTTTTTATAGCAGTGCATTTCTTTTCCATCTTAGCTGTGTCTCATGAGTTGCTGCTGTTATTACTGGGATCTGTTATTCTTGCTTGATTTGCAGTTTTCATTGAGTGGCCGGTTTCCAGACTGGTCTGGTTTCAAATTGGGTCATTCACTGGTCTCCACACGTCCAAGGCTGCATTTCTTAGATTGCTTTATATTTAACTCTCTTGCTCTGCTTGTTGGGTTTTTTCTTCCTCCCCTCAGGTCGAGATAGAGTCCATAATATTTATAACACATATTTGACAGATCCCATACGTAAAGCATTTTTGACTATCACTCACTTTAAGTATCCCCTTTTAATTTAAGATATATGTTCTTGGTTGTTTCTCTTATTTTCTTGTTTTTAAGTTTTCTTAGAGGTAAAATTCTCTAAATCATCTGCAGCTTCCATTTTGGGTAATCAATCATTTCCATACTCAGGGGTTTTCCTTTCTCCATTGTGTTTGTACCATTTTTAAGCCCCTAGATTTTTTGCCATAGTTATGTTACGGAAGACATTGCTATTTTTGCTCTTCTGACACGATCATAGGTGCACAGTCTGTGTATTGTGTGCCTCCAGCATTTGATCTTCAGTGGTAAATTCTTAATGTGTGTGAAAGAAAAGTGTTTGTGTATATGTATACCTGTATACAGTATTTAGTTTCAAATTTCAGTTGTGGACATTTATGACTGATACATTTCATAAGACATCACAATCTCTTCCTAATTTATTCATTTGTTAAGTAGTAGAAGAATAATCACTACTAACTATATGTTAAAATATACATATGTATATCTTAGTGTATGTTATGTTCTTTAGATGTGTAATATGATCTTAATAGAAGCAATGAAGCAATGTTATAAGTGTTCTTATTTGATTTGGTAGTTTTTTATATGGTTTTATTTAGTAGTTCATCTTAAAAGGTCACTAACAAAAAGGCAAGATATAAATCCTGAAACAAAATCAAACTCAGTGGTATGTGTAAGGGTGACATTTCCAACTGAATCTCAGTGGGAGGAAATAATGTGACATGGATTAACTATTTGTTCTTTTTCTATTATTTTTACCACTTTTTGGTTTGGTAGTTTTTTTATATAAAGAACCAAATTATTTGAGATAAGAGCCCAATTTAACTGTGCCTAAAGGAAAGCTTAATAACTTCTTTTTCCCTTGAAAATTAGGAATGACTTTTGAAATAATAGCATTGCATACAAAAATATGATTATCACAGATCTTGATGTGCTCAAGTATTAGAGTTTATTATTTGGAAACAAAATAATCATGAACTTTCTTATACTTTTGTTTTTGGTTACAGGCTACATGTCTCCTCATCCATCTCCCCTGGGAGCACCAGAGCATGTCTCTAGTCCAATGTCTGGAGGAGGTCCAACTCCACCCCAAATGCAACCAAATCAGCCAGGACCCATGATGACTGGTGATCCACAAGTGATGAGCCAGCCCAGTAGAGGCCCTTCTCCTTTCAGTCCTGTTCAGTTGCATCAGCTCCGAGCTCAGATTTTAGCATACAAAATGCTGGCTAGAGGACAGCCATTACCTGAAAACCTTCAGCTTGCTGTACAAGGAAAAAGGACCCTGCCTGGAATTCAGCAGCAACAGACTCTTTACAAATCATCCGGTAAAACAGCTGCATTCCATATTGTAATACCTACACAAGACTGAGGACAAAATTGTGGCCTTTTCCTGATTATGTATACACTGAAATTCAAAGAGAGAACTGTGAGGAAAGGATTTCAGTGGAGTAAAAGGGAGTCCTGTTCTTTTTCTCATAGATGCATGTAGAAGCAGTACAGAGTAGCACAGCAACAGAGGCATTATGGGATCCTAAGTAATTTGAGCGTTATGAAAAGCAGCTTCTGTATGGGGCTATGGAATATGCATTCCTGTAATGTCCTGGTGGAAGATTTTCTATATGTTTACTCCAGAGCAGAGGAAGAAAGAAACAGAGCTATATAGAATTCTGTAGGGACCCCTGAAGTTGAATAAAAAATCTGCCCTCAAATAAAATATGTGGTCTATTTTCTTGCATGTTTAATTGTAGAATAAAATAGATAAATGAAGCAAAAAAATGAACTTCACTACATTTTATTTTAAAAATCTACTGAAATGTAAAATTAAAATATTTAATTAACAATACACATGCATGTGTACCATCAATCTCCCCTTTCTCTCTGTGTCATTGTTTAATTTTCATGAGAAGAAATTCCATGAAAGTTGCCACTAAGACACACAAGCTGCTCTTGATAAATTCTGATAAGAGACCATATCCATTGTTCCTTGCAGGAGTTGTTCCCATATCTGGACACGGAGTTGCTTCAGGAATGCCAGGACATACAGCTGCCATGGCTCCAAAAACTTGGCCAGAAGGTAAAACTGCAATACTGTAATCCAAAACTACCACTAGTTCTTGTGCAGTTAACTATGATACCAGTAGTCTGAGAAGAAGAAAGGGAGGAAGAAACAAAGAAGATCTTTTCAAATCATTTTCTTTCTATGTTATCTTAATGGCATATCTTCACAATAGCAGACTGTTTCTCCCCAAATATAAGAGACTAGAGATGACCATATTGCATTTTTAGTGTTCTTTCCCACTTTTTTCCCCAAAGCTCCTTTTGTGGAGTACCTTCAACAGACTTCTTATGAGTACCTGTGCAACAATGGTTTGCTGTGCCCACAAGGAAGGGAAGCGAGGTTGAATGGCAGATCTAGCGGCTTTCATGTCTAGGACTCATCATAATATTATACTTCTGGAGATACTAAGATCTAAGACAAGACTGTAAGGCAAACTTGTCCAACTTTGGCAGCTTTAAGATATATGGACTTCAACTCCTAGAATTCCTAAGCCAATCATATCTGAAAAATACTTTCTTCTTCCATTTTTTTCTTCCTAGTTTGATTTTAATTGCTTCTACATTAGCTATTCTATAGTTGCCTTTCTTTTTAGAACATGAAGGAGTCTTTACTAGATTCCTGCTGAATAACATTTAGAAAATTGCACTTGCTCAGCTTCTGGAATCCCAAGCAAAAATATTTGCATTATATATCAGATGTGTGAATAGCAGATAGAAAGTTTCAAAGCCTATCCACCTTTTCTGATACATTTTCAGGATCTGGATTGAAAAATAATTGTTAGCATTGAATAGAAGCTGATCCTTCCACTTCTGTTGTTTTGTATCTGAAATCCCTTTAATATTATTCCTTTGACCCTTTTTTCCCCATAAAGCAGTTTCTACAAACATCAATACAGGGATAATTGAGACCAAAGCCATAACTAGGAAATCGAAAGCAGATAGAAAATTATTAATGTGATCATAGAGTAGCACAGAGGTGTTACTTTCATATGGGATATTTATTTCATGCATAAAAACTAAAGCATTGTGTTGTGTCGTGGATCAAGTAATTGTTCATACTTCTGTTAGGGTATACATGTGAATGCCTATAAGTATTGTTGTAGTCTCAAAGTCAGTATAATTTGATCTAGATGTTGAACAAAATAATTTAATATTAACATACTTAGATTAGTTATTTTAACCCATATGTCTACTACTTACTTTTATTTTCCAGGGCAAGGGCCAGATATGAATGTTTCCAATACACCCCAAAAGCTAGCTGTTCCACCTCCAAGTGGAAGACCATCACCTGCTCCTGCTGCTACCCAGCCTACGGCTGTTATGCCAGGTCCTTCTGCACCACAGCCTGCAGCTGGTCAGCCTTCACCTATTGTTCAGCTGCAACAAAAGCAAAACCGTATCAGCCCCATCCAGAAGCCTCAGGGGCTGGATCCTGTTGAAATTCTTCAGGAACGGGAATATAGGTAACAGCCAAACTGGAGGGTTTCAGAATAGCTTGCTTTGCGAGTTATAATTCTTAGTGTCATTTCAATTTTTAAATTAAACTTCACTGCAATTATTATGTTTTCTGGAAAAGGACTGAAAATCAGCTGAGAAGTAGAACAGGGGGATTTAGCTGCCTGGGAAGCCTGGATCATTTTTTTAGTCCCTAACCTTTATAGTCCTATTATAAACATTTTAGAACTTGAGAGATTTTTATGGGCGTAACTACAAATGATTGCTGCTGAACATTTGCAACTTCCAAACATTGCTCAAGGAATTGAATACAAAGTTGAAATTGGGTCCCTAATATAAAATCAAACTACTGATTGGTCCTCACAAAATTTGCATTTCACAGAATACAAAACTATATCTTTCTCCCACAAAACTCTAGTATCAGTAGTTTACAAAATTGGGAGCATTAATTTTTTAATCTTAGGAGTTGTTCCTAGAAACCACATTCAGTTCCTTCATGAAATGTTGCCTTTACTACTGTTGGAAATTCACTATAACTTATCTGTAAAATTGTGATATTTTTGAAAAAAATATTTTATTTATTATATTTGTTTCTTATTCTGACTTTCCTTCAAAGACTGCAACAATGTGTATGGTTGTCCAGCTCATTGTATCCTCATGTCAATCCTGGAAGAAAATAAGCTACTCAGAATGATTGGTCAAAAATGATCAGTCAATTTGGGATTGGAGTCTGGATTAAAACACAAATGTTCAAGATTCTGGTAGTTTTTTTAAAAAATAAGTTTTTAAACTAGGTTTAAGTAGAATCAATTACTGTAAAATATTTATGTGGAAATCATAAAATTGTGCTATTCAGTACCTCACCTGTATTTTCTGTTGCAGTCAGTTGAAAAATATGTTCATAGAATTGGGGCACTCCAGAATGAGAGAATGAAGCATGGTGTACTTATTTGTGTATTTGGAATAATTAATTGGTGGAAAGTAGATTTCCTCTCTCTTACATGAGGATATTCATCTTCCACTTATACAAAAAGTCCTCTGACTCCTATCCATTGTGTAGCATAATATAGGAGGGTCTTTATCCATTTTTCAAGACCAAAATTCATTTGCCACCCAATTTGTAAAATTTATGATTTTCCTAAATGATTCAGCCCATTAATTGGATAGCTCTTTTAGCTTTTAATTTTTTTCTTTAGTGCAAGCCATCTTTTTTGGCCTGGTGGTTCAACAGTTGTGCAGATTTGGTTTACATGTCCTCTTTTTAAACATTTTTTATAAAGTTTTCTTAAATCTCTGAGTACATACGTGTATGCTCTGTGTGTGTGTGTGAGAGAGAGATTTAATAGGGAATCTTTTTTATTTGTCAAGCTTTATACAATAAACAATTTTATAAAAAAGCAAAAAACAATAATCAGAAACTTCGTATTTCAATTTTGGAAGACGAGGAACTCCATTAATTGAGATTAAAGTTGGAATAAATCCCAATAAGAAGTGCCTGCAATTAATATGTTTAATTTTGGTTAGGCAAGCTTTGAGGTTTTCAGAGTATCTTAAAATCATCAAGCTGTAGAGGTGGAAGGAGCCATTTAATCTGTTGAATTGAACTCCCTGTTTGGTGTGGAAATCCAAAGTAAAGTATCCCAGATAGTTTCCACTTACAGACATGTAATAAAGGCAAGGCCATTACCTCTCTGGATAATTATTTTCACTGTCAAAGTACTCCTACTGTCAAGAAGTTTTTTTTTCTTAGCTACCTTTAGAATCTGCCTTTCTGTAACTTAAATCCATTATTTCATTCTGCACTCTGAACAAGAGAGAACAGGTCTTGACTCCTTCAGTGTGACATTCTTTCAGGTATGTGAAGAATGCTATCGTATCACCCTACCCCAAATTTTTCTCAAAGCTAAATATATCTAACTCTTTCAGCCTCTTTCACAGAATTTAATTTCTAATCCTTCAGTCATTCCTGTCATCATTCTGTAAATCAAATTCAAATAATTCTGTTCTGATTTCTCTTTATCCTTCTTAAATTTTAAGTCTGATGAAAACAGAATAATGTGGAAAAATAAAGTATCATGTTCTGAAAGTTGTCCTGTGGTTATTATAGCTTAATATTTCATTTGCTTTTTTGTAGCTATATCTCATAGGTCAAACTGCAGTATTATGTCTGTCAGATTCATTGTACTTAACATATAAAAGTTTACAATGAAACTATAGAAATTTATTTATTTATGGAACAGCAACAAATATTGTGAAATAAATATCTATAAAATTTTTACATATTTAACATGTTGACAATAACTTAATTTACTTTGCTGTTTAAAGCTGGACCAGTGTGATAAATTTCTGCACAAGTTCTTAAAAAGCCTTCGTAACACTTAAAAACAAAAATACTGTTCCTCTCTAATCTTAATTAATTATTCTGAAATGAATAATGTATAGTGTAATTTAATGTCATTCCACTATGAGCAACGTTTATTTTCTTCTTACTGATCATAAAAAAAAGTTATTTGTTGTCCTGAAATTATAAGCAGAATAGATTATATCAAATGGATCTCTTTTATTGTCTGATAAAAGTATCCCTGGTAGGCAGCTCTTCTCACTCCTTAGGCTATCAATTCTGCAGTGTGGCACCTACTCCAAAATCTAATAACGTCTGTAGTTGTACTCAGTTTGTTCAAGGGGAAGATCTTTATCCTCCCTTTAAGAATTCTCTTTCTGCTTGGATAAAGACAAATTACTACACTGTGGAGATTAATTAAAACAAATTTTGGACAGGGTTAGCTTAAATCCCCAAAGCACTTTAAATGGTGGCTTCAGGAAACTGCCTTCCTCTTTGTCTCAATTTTATAACTTAATGGCTTTTAATATTTCTCTCAGAAAATAAAAATAGCCTTTCCCCCATATGTTTTAAAGATTAGACAGTAAACATGATTGAAGTATTTGGTACCTACATTTTAGGAGAAAGTAGATAACCTAAAATGTAGATAGATAAAATGATCTAATATACTACATTAATTATAATTCCATGTATGATGCACTGCCATAGTAATTAAATAAAAGAAACTTTGATCCTTTTCCTTTTAAATATCATAATGAAGACCATTTCACTTCTGTTTATTTTTTATTTTGGAAATGCTAAATAAGGACTACAGATTTTAAACTCTGTTTCAGTGCTGATAATTTGATAGCTTCTTTTGATGCACATGGTTCAGTTAGTGTAAAAACGTTTGTTATATTGATCGCCATTTTCGCCATAACACCATTTTAGCTGCCTAGAAATCACACTGAAAGATGTATAATTCCTCATTATAGATACTTGTTAATTTTGCCATCTTCTTTGACCCAGTTAAAGAATCTTTCAGCGCACATTTTAACCACAGTTGAGGGTTAGTTGGTGCCTATTTAATTAGAATCTCAACCTACCATTTGAAATAGTTTTCAGATTGTGGATTGAATTTTATGTTTAGCAAAGGATGATGCTGTTGAACTGCTTAACTGCTTTAGTGATAGGTGAAAAAAAGGACTTTATAAATAGGGAGAACTTTTTCTGAAAAAAAAGTGTGCCTGTTTGCCAATGCTAGATAACAGGCAGCTATTATTTCATCTGTACCAGCTCATTGTGTTGGAAATGTGATCATATATTCCAGATGTGCTAACATTTCTTAGTATAAGGTCTTTGTGAGATAGCAAAGCCCAGGAGACCCAGTTTTGAGTTTCTTCATGCTTTATATCAAACTATATGTTCCTGTATTTTGATCCTTTGATAATCTATATAGATATAACATGCTGTATGGTCCAGAAGCCTTATGGTAGTCATTATGGGCAGCTCAATGGAAATGTTTTTCCATTTCATGCAGACATTAAAAGGAGCAACTGTTCCAGTCAACATTAATGTGGATATGATGTTCCTATTCCTAGGAGTTCTGGCCATTAATAAGGGGATTGGCTGCATGTCTTGGTTCTGAAGGAAGAGACAGAGGAGCAGGTGAATTGGGATAGGGATAGGAGAAATAAGTGTTTGAAACAGACTCCACCTTAAATGGCTTGTTAAAAGTTACCTGAGAGCTTTTATAATTTTCAAGATTATGTATTCACCTGTCTAACATTAAATATGTTTTTCTGAAATCTGAATGGTTCTCAGTTCTTGAATTTGCCAGCTACGTGGGGCTTAACAACAGCACTTGAAGACCAAATTCCTGGGCATCAAAAGTATGTGCACACTGTGTATGTGTGTGGTATATTCAACAGTAAAAAGAATATGGGCTCTGCTGAATTCAGAAGGATTCGTTGTCAATAATCCATGCATAAGCAATCTGGAGAGGATTGTAAAATAGACCTGGAGCTGACAGATTAATATCTTTTTTAATTCTCTATCTTGTGTCCTTACCTACATAGGCTTCAAGCTCGAATTGCACATAGAATTCAGGAATTAGAAAATTTGCCTGGTTCTTTACCTCCAGATCTGAGGACTAAAGCTACAGTGGAACTGAAGGCACTTAGGCTACTGAATTTCCAGCGTCAGGTAATGTATTATACTGGAGAAAAATATATATTTATTTGTAATTAGATACTCAGGGCCTTTGTATGTCAGCTATTTTATTTTAAAGGCTAAAGAGTAACTGGTGTGCCAGTGACTTTCACATGTTCTGTGTGAGCTCACATATAGAAGCAGCTGCAGTGCCCCTTTTATTTCTCACATAAATCCCATGCCTATCATGAAGATTGCAAGGGATAGAAACAAGTGAGTTTTCAGTCCCATGGGGAGAAAAAGAGAAATATTCTGGTTGATGCTGGTGATCTTGGGGTGGGTCTTCCTTGCAATTTGCATAGGACTAAATATGATACAGTCCTTTCTCTGCAGAAGAGCTGTGAGGAGTAAGCAGATGAAAGCTGTAAAGGAAGGGTGTCCAATCCTGCCAACTTTAAGAGTGTGTGGACTTCAACTCCCAGCGTAGCTGCCTGAGGAATTTTGGGGGTTGAAATCCACACATCTTAAGGTTGCCAAGATTGGATACCCCTGCAGTAGTGAGTTATAAGTCCTTTAGTCAGGACCTGGATCTCTTTGTTCCCTGACCTTAAAGGTCTGAGGAAAGAATAAGTGAAATCATTTAATCCTCAGCATATACTCTCCACCCCCCCAAAGGAAAGAAAAATGCATTCACTTTATCCCCATGGGATTTCAGTGGATCATTTGTTTTTGTTGTGGGCATCTGAGTTGTGATCCTTCAAACCAAAAAAAAAAGTGTAAGTGTTTGATTGGCTTTGCAAGTGCCTGGCCAGTGTGCCTGGATTATGTTACTTGTATGTTAGGATGAATTCCTCTCTGGCATGGGAGATGTTGTTTCCTACATTTGGGGAGTGCAGAGAAATAATTGTTAGGGCAGTCAGATAAATACAAGTTAAAGTATATATGCACATATATGTTTCCGGCAAATATAGGGACAGTTTTTGCAACCATCCTTTGCATCCAGTATTCTGCCTGATCTTCTTTGGAGCATTTTTATCTGGCTCTCCATAAGGTGAATAACAGTTGTTACATTTAGGAGGTTGCATCCAAAATTCCAAAGCAATTAGACATTCCAGGCAGAGGAGCATCAGCAAAGTGACAGGATTTTTTTTCTTCCATTCATTTTTTTTCTTCCATTCCATTCTGATTTTGGAGACTGCCTGGACAAATCCAGGACAAGTTTAGGGAGAGTTTTCTTCTCATGTTTACTGTTTTTATTTTTTCAATTAGTAATAATTATATTTTAATGACCTAGCATTCCACCTGCTATACAATGTGGGCTACTTGCTATGAATCGTTTTATTTTTGCAAAGCAGCCTGATCACACCAAACAACAGTGCAGCAAGAACATAAAAAAAACAACAAACAGAAAAATACAGACCTATATAGTCTATGAAACTAAAACCAAGCAAAAAATTAATTAGGCTCTGCAGTTCTGCTTTCGGTATAAATACCAGGATTGAATTAATAATGTTTGCTTTCTTTTGAAATTGACAATAGATTTCTCAAATTAACTCAGTTTACTTGTTCAACAAGTCTGTTTTGGAATCTGGAAGTCCAAACAGTATGGAACAAAATGGAAAGCACATTTTGAAATTCTTTGTTTTTTATCAGTGCAATTTCTCTGCTGAGACATGATTTCTTCTTAAAATGTTGTCTCTTCTGGTTCACAGCTACGACAAGAAGTAGTGGCGTGCATGCGTCGTGACACAACTTTGGAGACTGCTCTGAACTCTAAAGCATACAAACGTAGCAAACGGCAGACCTTGAGGGAAGCCCGAATGACTGAGAAACTTGAGAAACAACAGAAAATAGAGCAGGAGAGAAAACGTAGGCAGAAGCACCAGGTATCTTACTCTTCAGTGACTTTGTGATTGTTCAGTTTGAGTTTTTTTCCTCTACAAATGCATGGAATAATCTGTTAACGGCCTATTCATTGCTTTTATATCATGCTGGATACACTGTCTTGGCTTTCATTTATTCTGTATTCCATTTATCAGTGAATAATATACCATTCATGCCCATACAGCGCTTGGAAGAAAATCTGTCTGCTTCTTTTGTGTTTCATGTATTAACATAATGAGAAGAAACCACAATGAAATGAGCAGTTCAATGCATACTATAAGTTGGAAAACATCTGAAAGAGTTAGAATTTGCTGATATAGAGGTATCCACAGCATCCAGTACTTTGATCAAAGTAAAAATGTGCCATTGTGATACAAGCTCCATTCATTCAACCATGCATGTGAGAATCACAGTGCACCTACAGAAGGGGTGGAGCTTGTGTAGATTGGCACAACACTGTTTTTGTCCTTTTGCCAGAGTCCCCTGCATATTCTGCTGTGCTGAAGTACACTTCTGATATGTTGAAAACCTGGTAGCCTTTTTGAGAAAATTCATCTTGGTTCCACTTCACTGACATAAATCATGTTAAAAAATTATCTTCCTTGGATCCAAATGGCAGAGCATATTAAGTTGCGTTTTTTAGTTATTGGTATGTAACAAAATTGGAGAAACTCAGTATTTCTGAACATGTCAGGAAGTGAGTCTCTAAGGTTTTAGTGTCTCCCAAATCTACCAAGCAATATCAGATTGGATTGGAAATGCTCTTCAGGTAAAGTGGATGTTCTATTGCTGAGTTGAGTCTTTTCCTAAAATACATTTCAGGAAATGAAGCTGCTTTATATTTGTTCTGGTTCTTTTTGATAGGCTCCAACATTTGATAGTCTTTGTAATGAGAAATGATGTGGAAATACATCTAATGAAATTAATAAATTCTATCTCCATTGACTGGCATGTCATCAACCATTATTTGTTGCATGATTTCTTTAGAAAATGGAAAATATCAGGAACTGAACTTCAGATTTTCTATCCAAGCTATGTCCTCTTTTTGAAATAATTTTTAGCTGGTCTCATGAATGCTAAATGGTTTGTGTTCATTAAAAGAGTTCAACATGGAGATTTCCTCGTTTACATTTTAAATAGTATATCTAAATTGAACTTTGAGATCATTGTTAACAAAATTCCAGAAAGGACAACTAAAAAATAGCTCTTAGCAGTATTTTTAGCTGGATTAGAAACCACTTTCTTGGAGTCAGAGCAGGGTTTCCAACCCTGACAACTTTGATATGTGGACTGTTGGGACACCCCTGCCTCAGACAATGTAAGTTCAGATATTCACTAGAGTATATATGTTTTGAGCCAAGAATTGCAGGAAGAGCTGGATGGTTGATCTGGCCACATATTCAGATCTATCCAGAGCCTGTTCCCTGCCCCAGCAAAGAGAAGATCCCATGGTTGCAGCCTACTAATTATGTGAAAGAGGTTCTTTCTACACTCACCAGGAATTATGGAATCCAATTGCAGAATATTATAGCTTGTAACTTTTGTACTGAAAAGGTTCCAAAGTCCCTGGCCCTTGAAGAAAGAGACTAATTTTTTGAAAAGCCATGTTTCTCACAAGAAATAGTTACCATAGACTCTGCTCAGTATAAAAGCCAGAGGGTCACATACTTTAGTTTCTGCAGGAGGAAAAATCTATAGTGTCTGTGCTTTGAAGAAATTGCCTTTCAAGAAACTGGCAGCTGCTGAAATAACTATATATCAAGAGAGGCAAGAAAATAGGGAGAAAGTTTAAAGTAAGGCTGCCATAACTGGGTTATAAAAATCCTAATGACCATCAAATGGTAGCCAAGAATTTTTGTCGGCATGTAAGTGTGTGAATTTTTGCACACTAACTATGGTAATTGTAAAAGGCTCATCAAAAAGCTGAAGATTGCCATGAGCCAGGTTTGTACATACATAATGTACATGTATGCATAGTGCCTTCATTTCAAATCAGTCTTGATTTCCGGTAACTAACTGGATGAGTCTCTGCAGTTTTCTTGGCAAGATTTTTGAAAGTGATTTGCCATTGCCTGCATCCTAGGATTAAGAGAGAGAGATTGGCCTAAAAGTCACTCAGCTGGCTTTGTGCCTTAAGACAAGACTAGAACTCAAAAGTTTCCCAGTTTCTGGCCCACTAAACCAAACTGGCTTTCTACAGTGGATTGAATAGCAGGTTGTTATCTTTGGCAGTCCTGTTAAAATATAAACTGTAGTAGGTAATTATAGGCAATTCAACAGCTATTCTGGATTTACATAAACTGCAGTCCTGTACTCAGGGGACTTTCTTTTAAATAGGCATGTCTTCATAAGTTTGAGTATCCATCCTAACTTAATGTCTGCCTAAAGTGCCAATTTTTTTGTGGAATGCATCCTCAAATTTACATGCGCAAGCCCATGCCTTCAAATCCTTCCCAAAATATATTGCTAAAACTGAAAGGGGAATATTATTAAATACATGAGTTTTAATTGTATTAATTGAATTTAATACCAGTAAAGTAAATTTTATTTTATTCCCCCCACTTTTTTGTTAGTCCTGTGTCTACTAATGTTTGGAGTGCAACCAGTAGCATATTTCTGAGAGACCATATGTAGCTATTTGCCTATAAATTCTCAAGATCAGAAACAATATAGTACTCCAAATCCTCTCAGAGCTAAACAATATGGCTGATATTGAGGACTGGTGGGAGTTTCCATCCATCCTCATGTAGAATACTACTTGCTACCTACTGCTGTTCTTCATTGAATAACAGAATATAGATTTCATATACTTGAATTTAATAATTGTGTTAAGTTTGTTGGTTCCCTGATCTCTGTTGACAGTTGGTACTATTGTTTTAACAGGAATATCTCAATAGCATTTTGCAGCATGCTAAAGATTTTAAAGAATACCATCGGTCAGTGGCTGGAAAAATTCAGAAACTTTCCAAAGCTGTGGCTACTTGGCATGCCAACACAGAACGTGAGCAGAAGAAAGAAACAGAGAGGATTGAGAAAGAACGAATGAGAAGGCTGATGGTAAGGGTGACATTTGGTAAAACCAACCACAGAAACTGGCAAGATAGGCCTGTTTTGGTCATTAGAGGAGAAGCTTAAAGGAAAAGCAACGCCTGTTCCTTTAGAATTCCTGAAAATATCATTCAAAATTCAGAACTCAGGCTGTTGATGTACCTGGATTTAGAGGCAGGTTAATTTTTGTGGAAGATGGTATACAGTAAGGGGAAAGATGTGTATTGATTGTTTTACCCAGTATTGTTATTCTCTCCTGGTATTATTGAACTGCAAATCCATCCTTGGTTTAGTTCCTGCTAGAGAGTGGGAATTAAAGTTCATTTGGATGTCCTTACATTGCCCATCTCTGCTCTAAAGAACAGTATTAAAAAAGTCTCACGCCTTGCCGTTAGTACTTTGAGAATCATCACCATATTGTATGCTTTAAGTAACAATAAAGTGATTAATGGATAAGTCAGCCTTAGATTAAGAATTATAGTCTACTTTGTTGAACTGATTGGAACTGCATTTCCTACAACCATTTAAACCAGGCATGTCCAACCTTGGCACCTTTAAGACGTGTGGACATCAACTCCCAGATTCAAGGAGATGAACCAGGTTGGACATGCCTGATTTAAATCAAAACACATAGGCTGCTCCCCACCCTTTTAAGATGTTCTGTGGTGGTCAAGCGGTGGGCAGTAATGTTACTTGAATTTTCATTTACTTGCACCACCAGGCTGAAGATGAAGAAGGTTACCGTAAACTCATTGATCAGAAAAAAGACAGACGGTTAGCCTATCTGCTGCAGCAAACTGATGAATATGTGGCCAACCTGACTAACCTGGTGTGGGAACACAAGCAAGCACAAGCTGCCAAAGAAAAAAAGAAGAGGAGAAGAAGAAAGAAGGCAAGTACACAGTGCAGTGGTCACTGAGAGACTTTTAAACAATTTCCTCTTATGCCCTTGCTTTCTTCCAAGGCATTAGTAGAGCTTCTACTCATATTCACTAAGGCAGTTCAAGAAATTGGCATCCTCCTGCAAAAAAGCTTGGGATCCAGTTTTGAGAGGCAGCACTGCATTTAGAAAGATAGTGGAGCCAGCTAAATATTAATTCAGTATTGCTAATATGATTTATCGAACATGCCTACAAATTTAAGTTATTGCCCTGCCTCTTTCTAAAGTCAGGTTATTTTTCATTTCATAGAAACACAGAGATAAATTATTTCTCCCCAATCCTTTGTTAAAAGCAACTGATTTCCAGAGTTTACATCAACATGTGCTGGCATCCCAATTCCAAACCCATCTTTAAAATGAAATGATATATTTTTTCAAACCAGCAAAAAGACTTTCTGATACTTAAGTTCCATGTATTATTATTATTATTAATTTCCATGTATTATTATTATTGCACATGTATTAGGATTTAAATTCTTTGCACTGATGGGTAGAGCTAAGGTTCATTAGTAACATTCTCCCTCCCATCCTGGCTACTTCACTTCCCAACATGCTGTAATGAGCACATCTGAAATGAAATTGAGAAGAAGGGAATTGCATCCCAAGGCACTGATGGAAACAGGAATTGCTGGGAAAAACTTCATTTCTAAAAGTTCAGGCTGATAAAGTTTGGATGACTGCAGTAGTCGCTACTTGGGGATGTGTTGGAAGCTTCTGTTGGTACATAATATGATAATCTGCTTAAAGATGGGTAAGAGCCACATCAGCAATGAGACATCTAGCTTATGGTACTACATTGGTTGCCAGTGTATATTCAACTATCATTTAAAATGTGTTTATTACTTATAAAGCTGTATGACTTGGGTTCCTATTACAAACAGAACCATATTCTTCAAATGATCTCTGCCTATTTTGTGTGATTGGCCTGCAAGTGGATGCTGCAGTTTCCTTTCAGAAAGTAGCTTGAGAACAGGCCTTTTTGGCATTGGCCCCATCTTTATGGAATTATTGATCTCTGAGATTTAGATGGCCCTGCTTTCATGGCATTCTGAAAGAGAATGGTGCATCTGGAATTTAAAGGGGTTATTTGGAGACTTTTTAAAATATATTGGTTTTAGAATGTATATTGTTATAATTGTTGTCTGTTGAAGTAGGAGTGGGATATAAATGTTGCAATAAATGATAAACTGGATTCATTTCTGAACCTAATTAAATTATAAACAAATTTTGTTTTCTAAGCCAGGATTAACATGTTCCATGTAATTATAGCATTTCTTGCTGCTTTAAATAAGGGAGCAAGTCTAGAGAGACAGTATGCAGTTTGAAGATGTGTCATTTTGTTTATATTTAAATATGAAAGCAATGTGACTTGCCCTCATACCTCTGAAAGGAACTATCTGAATGCACAAAATGCAGTACCTAAGAAAAATCACATTTTTGAACAGTACTTCTTTAATATTAACTATCCATGTGTTTTTATTTTAGAAGGCAGAAGACAATACAGAAGGAATAGGATCTGGCCTTGGTCCTGATGGAGAGGTAAGAACTCTACTTTCTTCTGAGGAAGTATTGTATGGAATACAATATGGGAGTATGGGAGCAGTGGGGCAACAAGGTTAACCTAAAAGGCTATTTTCTTTTGCATGAATTACTTGTAAATATTTTTAGAAGGCTATAATCCTGTTTGTAAATAATTGTACAGATAATAAAGCTTCCATGTAACATCTTTTGTCAATACTAGTAAAACAAATTATACAAATAAGATAGTAATCTTTAAAGCAGGGATGCCCAACCTTGGCAATTCCTGGCTGAGGAATTCTGGGAGGTGAAGTCCATACATCTTAAAAGTTGCCAAGGTTGGACACCTTTACTTTAAAGATTCTTCAACAAAGGAATTTTACTCTATATAGTTCTCTTTTGGCCTTGTAATCACCTTCTCTTATAATGGTCCTCTGTATCGGCTTTGCAAGGGGAAATGAGAATTGAGATAACTAATTTTCCTTTAATTTCTCATCAGCAGCATCTTGTGCATTTGGTTCTGCTTGACTGTGTCTAGGCTTGTATATTTATGTTGTATTTATTTTTAAAATGTGTGTTTTTTATTGTGTTATTTTTCTTTCTCATCCTGTTAAAGGAGACCTGTAAATACAAGATTAGAACATAGAACAAAGATGGATGTAAATTAAAAACATTAGTTTGATTGCATAGATGTTGCCTTGTATTGATCATAAATGCTAGATTGAAGTGTGAGATTACTATTTTATGAGGTGCAGCATAAATAAGGAAAACTTTAAAGAAAACTCTAATGATGATAATTTCTTAAAATATAATTTGGAGGTAACAATTTTATAAGCTAGGAAATAATATATGTCATATTAACATCCATACTGCTGGCAGCATTCACAATTATATTTTGGAATCAGCTACACAATATTTTACTTTTGAAACACAAAGAAATACAGTCTAGCTTTTTTCTTCATAAGTGAATTGGATTATTATAGTTTATCTAATCAACCACATTTACATTAGTAGATTTACAGTTTGCTGTCTTTTGTCATATGCAATAAGATGTCTGGTAAATTGGTTTAATGCAAGACACTTTGTCCAACATATCTAATTGAAGTTTTTAATGAATGCACTTCTACTTAATGAGCTATCCACTAATGAGCATACCCTTATTATTCAGTATAATAATCAGAATGTTTCATGGTTAGTGTCTTATGCTAGAAACATGACAAACATTATTATTTGAAACTCTACTCCAAGTTTATTTTAAATGACTGAGATTTTTTATAAGCCATTGTGATAATCCTGTATACATTTATCTAAAAGTAATCCCACTGAAGTCAAAGAGGCTTATTCCACAATACAATTCTTTGCATGTTTCCTCAGAAAAAAGTCTCATTGAAATCAGTAGGACTAATTTAAAGGTCAGTACGTAAGCTCACTGCATTGAATTGATTAAGCATCATCAAGTTAAGGTTCACACTTAACAACCACACAGATAAACTTTCTCCAACATAATCTGTCCTCATCCTGGCCTTTTGTATCTCTCAATGTTGCGTTCATACTGCTTTGTAACTTAGTCCATCCACCTTGCTGCTGATCTTCTTCTTTTTCCATCCACTTTTCCTAACATTACTGACTTCTTAAGGAAATCTAGCCTTTGCATCATGTTTCCAAAATAAAACAGTTTGAGCCTACTCGTTTTTGCCTCGTGAGAATTTTGGATTGATTTGCTCTATGATCTATTTGTTTGTTTTCTTGATATTCTCAAGAGTCTTCTCCAGTATCAAATTCAAAAATGTCAATACTCTTTGTTGTCTTGCTTTTTCAAAATCTGACTTCTGCATCCATAGAGCATTAACAGGGAAAACTGTACCAAGTGCTAATCTATGATGTATTTATTTAGTGTTAACACTGTTTCTCTTGATAGTTGATCCTAAAAGGCAGAAGCAGTACACCAGTTCACTGTCTTGTGAATTCTCAAACTGGTTACTGTACAATTACCATTAGTTTAATCTTCATTGTTTTAATTGTCCAGTGTTTTTCCTGTGCTCCTTGATTTTCATTATTAGAGCTTGTAGATCATTTGCAGTTTCAGTTATTGTATATAGGTGCAGTGGCGCAGCGGATTAGTGCCGCCGGTTATGCTGACCAGAAATGGCCAGCACGCTGGCAGGTTCGGTCCACAGCTCCGCATGACGGGGTGAGCGCCTGTCACTTGCCTCAGCTTCTGCCCACCCAGCAGTTCGAAAGCACGTAACAACTGGCGAGTAGATAAATCGGGTGCCACTTCAGTGGGAGCTGGCTGGTTACAGCGGGAACGGGGCGAGTCGAGCGGCAAGTCGGAAGCTGACAACCCTCCTGCCGGGGGCGGAGCAGGAACTGCGGAGATGCCTGGATGCAGCATCACCAGCCAGCGGGGGGGCGGGGTTAGTTACACAAAAATTGTATAAATGCTAATCTATGTAAGCCGCCAGGAGTCTTCGGAAACTGGCAGCATAGAAATGTGTAAAATAAATAAATAGTAGTGTCATCAGTGTAGTTATTGATGTTATCCATAGTCATTCTTAGAACCATGTTCATCTTCTTTCAATACACTTTCCCTCATTACACATTTAGCATTTAGGTTGAATAAACAAGGAAAGGAGCTAGTTATCTTCTCACCATCTTGCCAATCTGGAGCCAGTCTGTTTCACCATATTCTATCTGAATTATGGATTCCTCTGTGTAGATTTCACATGAAGACAGTAATATATTCTGGGATTCCCACTTTCTTAAAGACATTTCACAACTTGATAAGATTAACTCAATCAAGGTCTTTCTGTAGTCAGTGAAGTACATATTGACTTCCTTTGGGTATTCTTTGGCTTTCTCAGTTGTCTAGAGTACATCAGCCATGGCAACTCTTGTTCTTCCTTTTTTAAAACCAGCTTGAATGTCTGGCATTTCCTTTTCCAAGCAGAACTGTAATTTATGTTGGATGATCCTAAAAGTACTTTGCTAACATGTGAAATATAGAATATTGTGCATAAAGTAATTCTTTTTTTATTGGTACTGAGTA
>JANHZU010007603.1:308063-327057 GCA_032468055.1 Acrochordus granulatus | reverse complement strand
TTTTTGCTTTCTGAATTTTTAGTCAAGGTTAGAGATTACATATTCTTCAGTGCCATCTACTGGTGTTTCCTGCAAAGCTGTTATCCCTATTTGGAAAAAACAGAACAGGTGAAGGTATTAAATATACTCTGAGCCCAAGAGAACATTTACAATTCTCACGGAATAAAGACTAAAATACTTTCCATCTCACACTTCATGTCCCCTCAAAGAAAAGCTGTAAATATCCCACAAAATGCAATAGGAAGAATACTTGGGGTGGTGGAAATCAGCCTAATATAGGTTCATTAATGTAGGTTCATTAATATGAAGGGGATCTATATCCTTTTAACTGCATTTTTGAGGAATGACCACACCTGAAAAAAATGACCAGCATTTTTCTGTAGCAAGACACCATGATTCAGAACAGATGAAGACCCACACGTAAATAAGGGTGTCATGGGTTTGTACCACCTCCATGATCTGACATTTGAGTCCATTTTTCTTTACCCATGGCTGAGCAGGCTTCACTGATCCAAATATTTACTGCCAGACTTTCCAGCCAGAATTTGGAGGTGAGTTGTAGATCTCCTGCCATTACACCACTGAGCAGAAGACTCAGTGTAACATGTAACATCCTTGGCTTTCTTTAGCCCAGGTGTGTCCAACCTTGGCAATTTTAAGATGTGTGGCCTTCAACTCCAGAATTCAATAAAGTTGCCAAGGTTAGCCCCTTTTCTGGGTTTTGCCATATAGTGAATCATCAGCTAACCAAACATTTTGAGCTCATATATCATGGATCTCCCCGCAAGAGATGCCACATGCATTGTGATACCATTGCACAGGGGGCATCATCTGATACTGTCCATCACACAACCAGCCAACATATTGGGTTTTCAGCAAGTGTCCTGTGTGATTGATCATCATCAGCTAACACTAGCAGGCTTTGTAATTAAACCAGAAATAAAGTGCCTTGTTTAGCCTGCTGAACCAGTCTCTCCCTCCTCCTAACCTACCTTGCATGCCTATGGCTGACAGGCATCCCCAAATGAGGGGATGTTGGGGATCACCTGGGATTGTCGCAGATACCTGTGGGGTAAATGTGCATAGGTTGCCTTCAGCACAGACAGAAATAATGAGAGGCATGAAAACAGCTTTCCAGCCCTCATCATATGGTTCTACACTCAGCCCTACAATTGTTGATTATTATGGTTGTGATCTATGGCTAATATACCATAGTTGGTATATAGTTGACTCAACCAGTGTCATTTTTTCAATTTGCACTACAGAGTAAACATGTGTTATTTGTGCAGGCTGGATTCACACCAAATTCTGGAATAACATTTAAGTAACTAAATTGAGGATCAATGTGTTGTGTGAATTGGCATAAGCCTCTAAGTCTGTCTTGCAGAATATACATTTAGTTGCCTTGGTTTCTGACAGAGGATTCAAGATTAAAGCACATGAGCTCAGCCCACAGTCAGTTTGTAGATATCCCCTTTGGGAATGCACACGCGTACACCCTCTTGTCACTGAAGTATCTCAAGCTGTTGTGAGTGGTAACTTCAGTGTGAGAATCAGGTGCTTTTTTTTCAAGCCAGAAGGGAAATTTCTGATGTTCTACGGGGAGGGGTAGAACAATAGCTGCTGACTTTCTCTATTTAGGTTGCATTTTCATCTCATGGGTTCCATAAACGCAACTTGTCACTTTGATTGATTCTTGCAGCTAGCATTCCAGGCTGTTCTTAAAGGAAGAGATGACCAACAGCTCATGAGTACGTCTCTCACTGCCCACTGGCAACCATTTAAGAGACAGGAAGGTATCTCCCTCTCAGTGGATCCTAGGGAAGTGTGGCACTTGGCTTCCAATGATTTTCCTCACAAAGGCTCCCTGATGCCTTCCCAAGAGACCATGAAAGCCTGTCCGTGCAAGCCAAAGCAGGAAGCTTTCCTTTTCAGAATGCCACTGCAGCCCAGTAGTGAATGCCTTAATGGTGGGACCGCCTGGGTCTGAGACTAGGAATGAAGTCCTGCCAAGTCTGTGCAAAAGAAAATGGAAATGAAGGTTCTTTTGTGTCCCTTAGTCAGACAGGATTTGGGAAGCTTCTAACAGGTTCAACACAAAAAATGGACTCCAAGTACGGTAGGGTGACAAGGTTAAAGTTTGGCTAATGCTCAGGCTGAATTTCAACACTCTTGGTAAACCATGGCTTGTTTAATAATGGAATAAAGCTGAAAGGGTTGGGGTCACAAAATGTGCTACAACATCTGCAATTCAAAGGGCTCGTCTGCCAAGGTCATGATGGCTGTGGAGTGAGGAATCCAGACCCATTGCCTCCCACCGTTTCCTCCATGCTCTGGCCCACAGGCTTCCATCAGGCAAGATGTGATCAGGAACTACCTTGAATGTCTCCAAATAGAAAGGTAAACAATTCAGATAGCCCAGCCAGTTTCTACCCCACCTGTTGGCCTGCAGCTTCCCCATGTGGGGTGAGGAGAGGCCAAATTGAGAGATGCATGCTGAGGACCATTTCTAGCAAATAGGAGTCTTCTTCCTGAGTAGTACAGGGCTGCTGAAGAAAGGTGGCTTAACCCCAGAGGGAGGAACAAGCTCAGTGGAAACACACTGAGGCAGTGGCCACCCAGAGACAGAATGAGGGCTGAACAGAGGAAGAGTGGATGGGTCAAGAGAAAGGAGCAGACACTCTTGCCCATATGGAGCCGAGACATAACAAATGGACTGGTCCCAATGGGTTTTATAATTTCTTTTTCTTTTCCTTACCTCAGTCCTTTTCAACTTCTCTAGTTTATTCTTCCATGGTGAGTGAAATGTGCCATGATGAGGGATGTTCTGTTGTGTGGTAGACTTCATAGGACCATCCTAATGGAACAGGAGTTGCCCAGCCTCCCACACACACACTAGCAAAAGCTGCCAAGAGCTGCAAGGCTACTAATTACTTCCTGAATTATGGGGAGGAGATAGCTTTACTGTGATCATAAACTAGCCAGCAGGTTCTCAGTGCTTAATGCCAGAATGCTGAACACCAATGGGGAGAAACAAGAGGAGCCCTCCCGTCCTGGTGGCAAGCTTGCTTGGGGGTGGCCTGGTTGGCCACTGGCTCCTGGACCTGAGTGTGTCAGGTGGGCTTCCTGCTCAGGCTGTGGGCCTTTTTAATGCCTCAGGGTACAACCCCAGCTAGCTAGAGCTTGTTCAAGACAGCCTAGTTCATTTCTAAAGGGATTCCTCCATAAGGACTGTGGAGCTGCTCAGTTTAGGGTTAGGGTTCGCCCCACTCCCTGCAGGCTCTTCTTGGCTTCAGGGAAGGTGCGGACGGGACTGGCTGCGCTGAGCCGCAGACATCTGAACGGCCTCTGAGCTGCCTCCAGCGCTCCTGCCGGGTTGGGGGCAGCGCTTCCTTTCCGTCTGGGCCACGCCGCTGGGTGACGGGGTGGGGGATGCCAGCTGCAAGGCAAGCCAGGCTCTGGGAGAGACTCCACCCATGCCGGGCCCCGCCAGCCTCTTGGAGCAGCCCCGGAAGGAGCGGCCCGGCTTGGGAGAGCGGCAGGGCTGAGCCCCTCCTGCCTTCCCCGCCGCCGCATCCCCAGAGCCGGCCGTTCCTGCCTCTCGCGAGCACCCAGGCCCGGCCCTGCCCGGAGGTGGCACCCACGCGGGATGCCACGCCAGGAGCCCGGCAGGTAAGACAGGAGGAGGGAGCCGGCAGCGGCGGCAGCCAGCAGAAGCGCAGCACGGAAAGGGAAGACCGAGCCCCCGCCCGCCCTCCACGAGGACTGGAACCTTGGCCCAGGTGAGTGACCTGGAGAGCGTCGGCCGAACGGTGAGTCCGCCAAGGGAAGAACGCAAAGAGGTCGTCGCTTTCCCCGGGGGTCTGTAGGGGCGAAGGGGTTCCGGGGATGGGGGCAAGGGCAGGAAACAGGTAGGGTGGGGACCATTTTCTGAACCTCTGAGGGACACCGTTCTTCTCGTTTGCCGCTTCGCTCCCTGATGCAAAGCAGCAGCTGCTCAAGTCTGGTGCAAAAGTTTCTCTCCCCGCTGCCTCTTCGGAGGAGAGCGATGTGGCTCCTTCCTCGCTGTCTTCCTTGAGTAGGTCTGGGTGTATTTCACGGCCACGCCGCGACAAGTCCCTACCCTGAACCGGGAGGGAGCGAAGAGACGCCCGTCCAGCCGACGCGGAGGCAACTCCCAGGCTGGATCCCAGCTGGTTCCTTTCCCCTGGAATGTCAGCTTGGCAAGTTGGGAAGATTTTTTTAAAGGCTCAAGTCCCCCGACTGAAGCATCTTCAGAAGAGAGAAACCGTCCCTTCTTCATTCTCCCGGGCTGCAGCCCTCCCCCTCCCCTCCCAAATTGCAATAAAGGCAACCGGTCTTGTGCCAAGTTTCTGTAAAGTTCGCAGGAGTGAGCCTGGTGGCAGGCTCCCCAACACCACCCAGTTTAAAAAAAATCCTGGCATTGAAAGTCTTGTTTGGCACGGAGGCGGGTGCTTTCAAGTCCCAGAGATCTCCCCTTTCCCAGCCCCCAGTTCGCTGTCCTTGTGCACCAAGGCCTGACGCTTGTGGTCACCATGACAACCCCTTCCCCAAGTCTAAAGGTCTGGTCAGGGTTGGGGGCCTCCTGCAAATGCTTTTGTCTGCAGTCCTTAAAGGGGTCCTTCCGTGGGAAGAATACTGCTGCTGCTATATCTCCACCCCCCACTTCTGTCCCAGTCCTTGGCCTATGCAGATGATGTGGCAAATGCACCCCACACTCACCTCTACAATGAAAGGAGAAAATGGGGCTTGTGGGGGTCTTCATGCATGCTTCTTCCCCAAGGGAGTCTGCAACCTGAAAAGCAGAGGGGAGGGGGCCTTTCTTTGCTGCTGAGCTGGGCTGCTTTCCGACCAGAATGCTTCTAACTTTAAGGCCTGGTGGGCGCTGCACATATAGGTCATGTTGTGGTTCTCAGCATGTAGACCAGATCTGATTGGCATCCATCACAATTTAAAAATCACAGTTTGCATACTGCATACCGCAGTAAAGCAGGAGACTGTTATAGTTTTAGTATCACCAGCTTGCTTGTAAAATGGTTTCTGTGTTAATACTTAGGTTTTAACCTCTTGATTTAAAAAAACATGGTGTTAATCTGCCTTGAGCGTTTATTGGAACACAAATGAAATAATATTTTGGTTTGCAAGATGGGATCCAGGGTGAGGGTGATGCCCAGCCTTCTTTTGTGGGCCCAGAAGAGGTTTTGCTCCTTCACCCATCCATGGGAGAGAAGGTCTGAAGATTGCCCTACTGTGGGACTTCAAGCAAGAGGGTGATTCCTTCCGCCTTCCCTTTTCCCACCTGGGATAAGATGGTGGGTTAAGTGACTTACCAGACTGCCTCTGTGTGCTGTGGACTTGCTCCAACATGCTGCCTTAGGGTGGGGTGGCCAGGCAGGGCTCACCGGGCCAGGTTGCACAGGTTTCTGTGCCTGGTGCCGGATTGGGATTAGCTGCTTCTGGGAATCCACTGGGATGAGTCAGGAGATCTTGCTGAGGTTGCCTCCTCCTTGCCAGACTGTCCCAGCAGTTGCAAGTGGATGGGCTGGGGACTCTGGAATCTCTTTTCTCTCCCCCCCCATTCCCCCTCCTGCTGGTCTCTCCAGCTTGGCTGCCCTTCCCAGAACTGCCTGCCTGCCCTGACCAATCAGCTGCTGACTGTTTTGCCTTGCAGGTCAGCTGCCCCTCCCCAAGTCGTAACTGACTATGGCAAAGGACGATGGTTGCTGCTGCCATTTCTGCACCTCCTGCCTGCTCAGACTTCTCAGCTGCCACTGGAATGACAGCAAAAAGGCCCTGAAGACGAGCAAGGTGCATGTACAGGCAGAAATGCCCAGAAAGGATATCCAGAAAAGTTGCCCTGAGGGAAGGGTGGAAGGCCAACCCAGTGTCTCTGCAACCGTGAGAAAAGATGCTTGGGGGTCCCAGTATCCTTGGGCTGCAGCCACCTCTCCCACTTTTCTGACACTGGGGCCCCCTCCTCCAGATCCATCCAGTGTTGTGTCCCCAGATAAGCTGGGCATGGTTAATCCATTTGATCCTTGTGGGAAGCATTGGTGGGCTGTCTGAGAGATTGAGGATCCCTCTTGGTGGGAGGAGATCTCCACTGCAGCCAAATGAGGAAGCGGCTGGTGGCACAAGTGGGGCTGGCTTGGAGGATTCGGCTACTCTCTCTGAGCCCCCTTAGGGTGGAGTTCTGGGCTGGCGTCACCAGTTGAACCTATTTCTGCTCCACAGTGTGACTGTGCCTGGTTCTTTCTCCTCTTCTGTGTTGGCCTTCTTACTCTGGTCTGGCTCTATCTGGCCCTGGTCACTCTCAATGATTTTCACAACCTCAATGAGTGAGTAGAAGGCACCAACTTCTTCCCACCCCCGATCAATGGTGCCCCTTTCTGTCCTTTTAGTAAGCTTCATCTGACCCCCTCCCCACAGGTTCCTCTTCCAGAAGACGGAATGGTGGCTTGACTGGTCAGTGGTGATGGTCTCTCTAACAGCCACTCTGGTCACCTACACCTCTCTGCTGCTGGTAGGACCCCTCTTTTTATGTTTCCTTCCACATTTGCTTCCCTCCAGTTCTGGCCCAACTTTTCAGCAATTAGGGAGTAAAGCTCCCAGGCTCTGATGCCCAGTTTTTGTCTCCCTCTCATGGTGTGGGGGTGTCTTTAGGATGTATCTGTGCTATAAATTGAAATCAGTCTGAGTGCTGTGGGGTGCCCAGTCCCACAATTTGAACTCTGCCAGTCATGGAAAAAGAGGACAAGGGAGGAATCTCTGCAATATGGAGAGGCCAATTTTTATACTGGCACAACGGACTATCATTGATCCTTTGAAGAATTAACAAGCATGTTTCTCCAGTGCAAATTAGTCAAAATTAGGTGGGAAAACAGGTAAGAAAGCCTCTCAGGAGCCAGAAGAGGGGAGGGGTGCTGAGAAGGATGGTTCAGGTATGTGGTTGGGCGTCTTGGACTCTGAATTGGAGCAGGAGAGTTAAGAGGCAGATTAGAAAAGAGATACTAATTGTATATGTCAGGTCCACCTTTCGTTTTCTTCATATATGGTCATCTTCACCTACCTGTACTGGACTATAGGGGACTGAGGGGACTAGTAGTCCATATAGAAGGGCAAGATTTGCATAAAATCCAGAGTATCTTAGTTCAAGGTCTTTCCAAGTGAGATCAGCCCATCCTGTCCTAAAGTTTTTCTCCTACTTGCCCCAGTGAGTACAGTATTCATATTTTTCTTCATTTTCACCCCAGATTTTGGCCCTCTGCCTCCAGCTCTGCCACCAGCCCCTGAAGCTACATTGGCTCCACAAGGTAACACTGCAACCTATCTCGCTTGCCTCCTCTCCTTTTCTTTGGCAGAAGTCATGAGGTTTTCTGCTGCACTCTTTTCATGGGCACCTTTGGGTGTGAGGCTTCTTCTGCCTCTCTGGGATGCCTTTGATTGTCCCTTGCCAACACACCATCAGATCTTGCCCATGTAGGGCACTGCCTTCTTCTTGGACAGAAGTGCTTCAGATGACTTCCTAAGCTTTGAAACCGTCTTCTCCATTTCTTCCAGGGCCTTCTGATCCTAACTATGCTGATGGTAGCAGTTGCTTTTGTGGGACTGGAAATTCAATGGTCAGAACAGTGGGAAAGTGCCCACATCTCTCTACAGGTAGGAGTCCTAAGATGGGAGCTCAGGGCTGCCCTGTGCCTGCTGCCTTAAGCCACGGTCCAGGCAGAGTTGTCTGTCCAGCTTGTTTGCTGAGCTGCAACAGATGACTAGCATTTCATACATAGAGAAATGCACAACTGCTTTCATGGAGCCCTGGAGAATGGTGGCTGGGCAGCCATACTGTGGGTAAACCTGAGGTCTAGATGAGCAGCCCCTTGGGCTAATGATCAGACCTTTAAACTCTGAGAAATTGGCAGGCTGGGAGCACTCAGCGATAAACAGTGGCATGCCATGTGGCAGGGAAGAATCTCCAGACATACGTATTCTTTGCCACAGGACCATAGATCCCTGCGTGAGGACCTAAAAAAGGCCAGGAAATAGGAGGTTGCATGTTCTGGTTGATGGAGAGCAGCAGGAGACATAATTTCATAAGGATTAGGTTTGAAAAATCCAAGGGACATTGTGCCTTGGAACCCCCTCCTGAGAGCCACCCTTCTCCCTAATCCTGGGAAGATTCAGAAAGCCTGTTCGGCTCAGTGGTAAAGGTACCAGGCTAGCAAACCGGGAAACCATGAGTTCTAGTCCTGCCCTAGGCATGAAAGCCGGCTGGGTGACTTTTGGCTAGTTCCTTTCTCTCAGCCCAACTTACTTCACAGGGTTGGTGTAGTGGGAAAAATAGGAGGAAGTTCGCCACTTTGAGTTATTTATTAAAAATAATAAAAGTGTGATATAAATAATAATTTTAAAAGCTGCTGCTGAGGCTTCTCCAGCCTGACCCCCTCGGAGCCATCTGTGGCTCTCTTGGAAAGTCCAACTGACTTTTATTGTTTCCTGCCAGGCAATTGGCCCCTTCCTGCACATTGGAGCAGTGACGGGATTGACTCTGCTTGCCTGGCCAGTAGCAGACTGCTTCTACCGCACCTCTCATGCAGGTACTGAGGATGGGGTGGAGGGGTGAGAGGTGTTGTTCCTTATGGAAGCTGTTGGGGCTCAACCCTGGAGCTCTGGTTCAACCCTATGCACAGGGACAGCTTCCCCCTGAGCGGTCTATAGGCTCCCTCAAAGGTCCCTGGAAGTTAGGGGTCTTGGATTTAGTGTCCCCGAGTGCCTGGTGGAGCTGTTTCCCTAGGATCTCCTGGCAGTATTGAAGGTGGAAGTTGAGGAACAGTCCCATGTTGTGGGCTGGCAGATTCTGGACGGATGCTAGGAAAACTTTCCTGAATGCAAGAGCAGAATGTCACAGGAACCAATTCTAAGCGGAGATGGTGGGCTGCCCTTGGCTGGATGCATTAACCAGAATCTGGGCAGCATCTGCTGAGATGTCCCAAGTTGGACTCTTACACTGAGCAGGGGCTTCAGCTCAAGAGCTGCTGCCAACCCTGTGATTCCAGGCATCCACAAAGGGAGAAAAGACTTCTAGGATTAACAGACAGATGAAGATGAACTGTCATGGTTGCCAGAAAGCTGATTTGGGGATCTGGTCGCCCTCTTCAAATGGGCAATGAACCCTCCCCAGCTGCTTAGGGTCATTTTCCATTTATGTTGCTGCAGCTTCCCGGGTGCTTCTCCTGCTCTTGTATCTGGGTGTAATGCTGGCTTTATACCTGGTCCCCCTGGGCATCACCTCTCCCTGCTTCTTGGAGCAGAGCCAGCTTCCTCCCAAACCAGCTCTGTTTGGGCACCGCGGGGCTCCCATGGTAAGTAGCTCCCTTTCCAAAAGATTTGCACTGGAAAGAATTTGGCCTTGCTTCTAGGGCCTCCCATGGAAAAGGTCCTGTGGAAGCATTTCAAGAAACTGGAATATCTAGATGCTTCTCCGTCTTAGGATTGTGCATTCAGGGTCTGAACAACAGTGGAGTTGTTGAAGATAATGCTAGGATTGTCTATCAGGATGAGTTTTTGTAGTTTTGGGAAACAGGAACTGTCTTCAGCCATCTTCCCCAACTGAGTGCATTCCAGATGTATTTGAGCTCAGTTTCTATACTTCCAATGGCTGTACTGAGCAGGAATGTGGGGAGTTGAAGCCCAATACATCTGGAGTGTACCAGGTTGGAGAAGTTGTATGGAAGCTTTCATCAGTGATACAGTGGGCCTATTTCCATCAAGACATGTCTTTAAAACAACAGCAGCTTTTCCCATGCTAACTTTCAGAGTCTTGCTGGTTTTTTTCTGCCTGTTCCTCTTGGATTAGGAAGATATTCCAGCTTCAAACCACCTCTTTCTCATAAGTTCCCTTTGACCTGCCAAAATTGTGCCATCTGTGAGTTGATGTGGAATCCCCCTAGAGACTGGGAGCCAGGGTCCACAGGCTGTGGGCTAGAATTCAAAGGGTGGACCCCAAACCCTCCCACTTCATCATTTCCTTTCTTTCCAGCTTGCACCAGAAAACACTATGATGTCCTTCCAGAAGGCAGCCAATTGTGGTGTGAGTGTCTTGGAAACAGATGTCATGGTGAGGTAAGAGACAGACTGAACAGTGAAGGCTCTCTTGGAAGATTTTGACAAGGATGGGAATTCTTGACTTTGGGAGGCTTCTATTTGGATACTTCCTCATCCCCACACAGGAAAGTCCAAAATCCAGTTAATTTCTTCTTCTTTCACTCCCAGTGCTGATGGAATCCCATTTCTCATGCATGACGAGAAGCTCTTAAGGACCACAAATATACAGGAGGTCTTCCCCAGCCAAGCCCATTCCAATGCCAACATCTTCAACTGGACGCAGCTGCAGCAACTTGATGCTGGCAGCTGGTTCTTGCAGGTGAGAGCCAGATGGTGCTACTTGATCAAAACATGGTTTGGTTTGGATGACCATGTGGCTTGTTCATCTGAATTTGATTTCTTTTTGGGGGGTGAACCACATTAAATTTTGTGGAGCATGTTAATAGAGAATTTTTGGATCACAAAGCAGATGGAAAAAAGATTCGGCATGGTGGCCAAGTGGTTAAGATGCTGGGGTTGTCATCCGAAGGTCAGCAGCTTGGCAGTTTGAGACTCAAGTGCCGCCGAGTAATGGGGTGAGCTCCTGTTACTTGCTCCAGCAACTGCCAACCTAGCAGTTTGATAACATGCAAAATGCAAGTCGATAAATAGGTAACCACCTTCAGTGGGAAAGGCAACAGTGCTCCATGTGCCTTGGTGTATCGGCATGCTGGCCACATGACCATGCAAATGTCTGGCACTTATCTGAATGTATTGAACTACCAATATAACTTCTGCCAGAAGCACCCATGCTTGGTGTTGATGGGACTAATAGAAAGCCTTCACTTATGGAACAACTGAATATGCATACACACTGCTCCATGGCCCACACAGAAGCTGGATTGGCATGGACAGTTCAGTAGATGAAGGCTAGCCCATCCAGTTCCATGAGTGGGGTTTGTTCCATGGGTTGCAGCAACAGCAGCTGGGCTCATTGCCTTCATTTCCTCTACCAGAGGCATCCCTTCCCTACAGCGTGGAGCCTTTCAGAAGAAGAGAGGGCCCAGGCCAGGACACAACACATTTTATCTCTGAAAGAGCTGCTGGAGGAAGCCAAAAGGAACAAGGTGTCTGTCATGTTTGACCTGCGGCCAGAAGACGACCTTCATTATGAGCATCTTGTTAACATCACAGTGGAAACAATCCTCCAGTCAGGGATTGCTCCAGAGCTGGTGAGCTTTTCCTGTGCTGAGTAAGGCAAATCCATCTTCTAGGCAGCACCCAAATGTTTGAGCTAGCAGAGATCATATATGGCTAGAGAAAATGAACAAGTAATTCCCCCCAAAATTTTACTTCAGAACAGTCTTATGCTATCTGATCCTCTCCAGACAGTGATCCTGAAAAGGAACATGACTGAAGCAGATCTTTTCCTTACTCCATATCCAAATAATTGAAGCCATGTCCTGCCTTAGAGATACCTTTGTTCTAGCTCCTGCAGCTGACATTAGGCCACTATGGTGAGAGAGTGAATAAATCCTCTTCATTCTTTCTTCCCAAACCCAGATCCTATGGCTGCCTGATGGGTTTCGGGAGAAGGTGGAAGAGCGAGCACCAAAATTCCAGCAGATCTATGGCTCCAAACATTTGGGCAACAAGACCACAAGGCTACTGCGCATCAACCTGCCTTACCAAAATCTGAGCAGCACAGAAATCAGGTTAGAGCTGGGAGTGGGCTCCTTCTTGCTTAAGTTATACACATCCTGGCCACAGAGGGTCTTTTATACAAACTTGTGTTTTAACCCTAGCCTAGCTTTTATAATGGCAGGTGTAGGTTTGGAAATGTGCAGGGCACAGAAGCCAAAAGAATGACAAAGGGTTGGGAGGGCTCAAACATAGCAGTGGTGCTTGGCATAACTTCCCCCCCACCCCCTTGAATAATCAGTTCGCAAAAGCTAGAAAGCAACCAACAAGAGAAGTGTAACCTTTATGTCATATTTGTGTAGGGAGTCTTCAAACTCCCAGGGGTTGGGATGTAGCTGCAGACTTTCTCAAGCCCTTCCATGTAAACTTGTGCTATTATGGGTTGGAACTAATCCCCCACTTTATTGGCACCCTCCCCTTCTGCAGGGAATATCGCCGCGACAATATCTCAGTCAACCTGTTTGTGGTAAATGCCCCGTGGCTCTTCTCCATCCTGTGGTGTGCTGGTACTAGTTCAGTCACCACCAATGCCTGCCAGGTGCTACAGAAGATGCAGCGCCCGGTCTGGCTGCTGGTAAGACTGCTGGGGACAGTGGACTACTCCTGTGTCTGCTGTGGCCCAGTCTGACTCCCTGGGACAAGGTAGCTAGCCAGCCGTCAAGCTTTTCTTCCAGCCAGAAGCCACCCTGATCTGCCTTCTGTTTCTCCCAGCCTCGTGCCACATATCAAATGATCTGGATTGTGACAGACTGTGCCTCACTTCTGCTCGTTCTCTGGGCTTTCTTGCTGCTAAAGTAAGTACCAAGTGAGCAGAGATGAGGAACCTGCTTTTGATGGCAAGCTCTGTATTTGTCTTTTCAGTAAGGGATGTGTTTGCTGCCATCACCATTGTGATGATGTTTGCAAATGCATATGTAGGCACGTAACAGGTATTAGGTACCAAGCTAGAATAGCTGGAGATCCAAGGACTTCTTAATAGTAGAACAGATCTCATTTACAGAAGCAGGTAGGGAAATCTTGCTCAAGGACAGAGAGCACTGTCTCAAGCTTGGCAGCTTTAAGATGTGTGGACTTTAACTCCCAGAATTCCCAGAGGTGAAGTTCAGGTTCAGTACAACTCCCAGAGTTGGCCCACAATTTTAAAGTTGCCAAGGTTGAGAAACACTGGCCTAACTCCTCTCATTTGGCCTGAGTTTTGTACAACTTGAGTTTCTTGGACAGTTATTTTCATAGTGATTTGAGAAGCATTATAGACCACGGTGTGGAGCACCATATGGCTTGGGTCCCATTGTGTTACAGGCATCAAAATGAACCTAGTTGCTCTCCATGTGTAATGTGGCTGTCCATCTAGGGGCCAAAGAGCTGGAGGATAAGGGACAAGGGGACAGAAAGGTTCACTTGCTTCTGACATTTTTTCTTCTTCTTACAGAAAATGGTCTCGAAAAAAGGATTCAGGAGGTAAAACTGGGCATTTTGGGACAATTGGATATTTCTACTCTCTGATACACAAACAAATTGCCACTATGGCACATAATTGCTGGATAGGTGACCAACAAAGGGGTATAAAGAAGGGAAAGGGGTCTCCTGGGCAAATCTGAAGTTTGCAGGGCTGCATACCACTAGCTGCCCTCCATTCTTGCCTCCTTGAGCAGCTTCAAAGGTGCTGGCTTGCTGTTCATTGAAGGAACATGACTTTCTTTAAATGTGGTTTCATGTTTACTTCTCCACCTATGCACTGCCTTGAAAAAGGGTGAGAGACTCTAGCACAAAGCTGACCAGCTGCAGCCATTCATACCAATCTCTTATGGCTTCTAGGTTCTGACTCAGATGTGCTCCTGACGAAGATCCACAGCCTATTGTCTGAGTGATGCAGGAGCATCCAGAAGCCCTGGGCTTTGCCCTTCCTCTTGCTAGTTTTGGCAGGGCTCTCTTCTTTCAAAATGTTTTTCTGGGAACAGCTTGTCCTTGGTGTTTGCTGGCAGCGGCTGCTGCTGCTGGAATCTGTTTCAGGGCCTGTATTGCACAGCCCTAAGAAGAGCAGCAATCATAGGACATGGCAGTCTGGACTCTGCATTTCGTCTGGGAGACTGGATACCTAGGGTCGTCCTCATCAAGACCCAAATCCTGGAGTAACTGTTAAGAGACTCATGACAGAGATACCGAGCTACCGACTCGTCTGCAGGTGACATCTTCTTCTTGATGTGGGACTAGAAGGATCTTCAAATATCCCTGACTATTATCAATAAATCTGTTTGGTTGGGCTGAGAAAGCCAAAGCTGCAATAAAGACTTATTCCTCTCTCAGGGGGCCCAAATGAAGGGTGGGTACACTCTTTTAATGCACAGCTGCCTTGATTGTCCCACCTATCTAGCAGCTTCCTGCCACAGCTTGTACTCTGGCATTCTGGCATGGTTAAAAGGGTGGAGAAAGCTAACCTCAACTAGCATAACCCTGTGTGCATGAGCCAAAGTTCTTGGCACCAATGGCTATGCTCATTCCTGTGTGGAAGTGGGTTGGATTATAGGTTCAGCTGAGCAGTTTTTCACTCTCAAGATCTTTCTAGTAACAACGTTCAACAGCAGAGCATGTGAAACAACACCCACCAGGCAAATGCCACAGACAGCCCCTGGTTTTTTTAGGAACAAAATGCTTTCTGTATTTGTGTTAATAACTCACTTTAAAAAACAACATCCAGTATTGATGATGTGAGAGGAAGTGAATTTACATTGATTCAAAAATGGACAAGGGTCAAAAGGATGCTGAGCAGGCACCTGATGCGAGGCTTTACTGAAATGCTTGTGAAAACTAGAGCTAACCAGCTCCGTTGTGACAGAGGATCTTCTTATTCTGAGAAAGAATGCTCCTTGCTTAAGTAGTATGTAGCAATACTGTATTCAAATGGTATCAGTCAATCTGTTGACTCATGAATCAACGTTTATTCAGGTAGTGGTCTTAACTGGAAAAATTAAGGACCTGAAAATGAAGAGCAATCAGAAGTATGCTGCTTGGAGAGATAACATCTACATATTGAATGCATATCAGTATACTATGGAAACCTGCTAACAGGAAAATCCATTTGAACTTTTAGGAGACTCAAGTGGGCTAGCTGACAAAGTGCCTTCTGCTCTAAAAGCTATCCACACAGCTGATGCAGCTGAGAACAAGTTAGCTCTAAGAGCTTTGTGGGAACAAAGCAGGAAAGCAACCTCAGGGGCACACTCAACACAGTGGCCAAGGTTATATACCACACTGAGCCATGCACATTACTGCAAACCACAAAAGCTGGGCTCACACAGCATCCTAAGTGGAAATAAACCTCATTGCATTCTGGTTTAGCTCTCCATTATCCTGAATGATGCCCAAAAACAGAACACCAAGGAAAAGTTACAGCTTTGCTGCCAATACTGAACTGCCATGGTGGACAATAACTCCTTAGGCAATACTTGCTCTTACTCCTCTGTCCAAAGGGTCAGTCTTGGCTATTTAATCTCTCCTGCACTGCAACTCATGACCAGCAGGTGACACTCTGTCTCTGATTCCTCAGGAAATCAGCACAGGAATGAAATTTTGGGGAAACCCATCATCATTTTTTAGAATTCTAGTTGCACTTAAAATTTAGAATTTTAGTTGCACTGAAATCATTAAATATATAAATATACCTTAAACGATGGCAGGATGCTTGGCCTAGTGATTGCCCTCCTAAAACTTAAGAAGGTTCCCCACACCAAAAGCATCTCCCAGATGATTCTTCTAACAGAAAATGCTATCAAGTGAATTCAGAATTTTCCTAATTGAAACCATGCACCATCCCTCTGAGCTATCTTCCCCCTGAATAAACTATTCCCCGCTATCCCATCTTTTTTCATTTGCCACAGAAACGGCAAATCTGCAAAGAGAGGAAACACAGGTATCTCCTAACAAATGTGAACTTGCTCCATCCTATCAGAAGGTACAATGGCTTTCAAATGAGCTTGCTTGCAAGGATGAGCATATGTTCACCTTTGCATGGCTTAGGCTTGCTAAATCACCCCACGATTAAAGTGGGGCTCAGATTTTTCTATAAGGGAAGGACAAGGGATATTGCAGACTAAGATTCTATCTGAAGTAACCAATTCAGACCCTTGCTGGCTTCACTTCCAGCTGACACGGCTCGCTGAGGTGCTTCTGGAAAGGGGGTTAACCTAAACAGCAATCTCTACCTTAGTTGCTGTGCAAAGGTGGCTGCCGCCTTGGCAGAGGCAGACAAAGCTGCTCGCAAGCCTGCTAGTGGGAGGAAAAGAATGGAATGAGCTGGCCTCTCAGTGTTGGAAGGCTGCCTGCCAAGGAGTCCTCCAGAGCAGGCCAGGATAGCTCTCTTTGCCAAGCAGAACAGAACAGAGCCACTCCAGGAGGGGAGGCCATGATGCACGCACCTCCTATACCAGGATAATGCTACCACAGACACAGACAATGACTACTCTTGCCCCAGGACAAAGCACTCCCATTATATGGAAAACTCCTTTTGCCAAAATAATTGAACATGTGTGAATAGCTTTTTGGCTCCCCAAATTTGATTCTTTTTCTCCTTCTATCCAAAATATGGAACTTCCAGGAAAGGGCTGGTCTGTCAAGAGAGTGATCCAGCATGCATTGATAATCCCCATTCTGTAAGTGGATGTTTCCTCTTTCCAAAGGTACATTTTGCTGCATTGCAAGTGGCTATGCTGTTTTCTTTCTCCTTGTAGCTCACCCTCATCAAATTGGGGCAAAGAGCAATTGCTCTGCCTTTTCCAGCTGTACTCAAAGAGGCAAGATTGATCAGCCCCAGCCTTCTTCCATTGAGGAACAGGTATGCTGGCCATCATAAGGCAGATAAGCCAAGAAGAGGATTGGCATCAGCAAGGATGCATCTGGTTGTTACAACAGACAAATGAGACTACTGTCCCTAGCACTGCTGGGAACACTTGGTTAGCCATTACAGACACTAGAAAACTATGTGCCTGAAAGTTATCACCTATGACCCATCCATGCTCCCCCCAGACTAGAGTTACTTAATTTTGCAGGTGCACTTTGTGATGCTTACATTTCCATGAAGGCTTTGGCCTGGCTGCAATCAAGACACAAAGCCATATAGTTTGCTATTTGCTACCCAACCGACTGATATTCTAGCAGAAACCTGATGGTATTGATTGCATGCTAGATTCCTGCCAAAATTTATTTCCCATTACCTTGCATTTATATTCACACACACACACTTACAAACAAACAAAATCCTCTAGCACAACCCGCTTTCCAAAGACGTCTTTTCTCTCCCATTACCAAAACTTTTCTTGCAAACTTTGAAATGGGAAATACATGCACTGTTCCAAGACAGAGGATTATAAAGGTTTATTTGTCACATTTTGCCCTCCAGCAAATCCACAAAAAGCTCAGGGGAAGGGGGGTGCTGGGACAAGGGAGAGACACCAAAATGCCAGGACAATTATTCAGTTGCACAAGGGAACAGAGCCTTCATTCAGGGGCAAGTCAAGTCCTCAGGCAATGGTCTTCAAGAGCTCCCTCTGAAGGCCCAGTTCCTCACAGGACAGGCAGGAGAATGCCAATACAGCATGGCCTATGCCAGGGCAGGGACACCCACCCTTATGCTCTGGAAAGAGGCCAGCCTGAAGATTTCTCCTCTTCAGGCTAGGCCCAGCTGAGGACCTCCAGCTCCAAATGGTTAGAGACTCCAATGGCCAACAGCCCCATCAGCAAAGCCATTGTTCAAGCACACAAGCAGAGTTGAAGCCTTGCTGCATGAAGAGAGTTACAGATTCCTTCCAACATCCTGTTAGAAACAACTCAACAACCCCCCTAAAACTGCCCACTAAGATCCAACAGGTACCTTGTCCTGGATCCCAGCAGATCCCTTTATTCATGTCACAGAAGACACACTGCTATCTTCATCTTTACTTCAAAGCAGAAACATGCTCTCCTTGAAGGCAGGGTATCCCAAAAGCACAGGCAGGAGAAGGAGTTCTATATTATCTTGCAAAGACTGTTTCCTCTTTTACTTAGGGTAGAGATGAATAAAAAGAACCCAAAGGTACTGCTATCTGTGGACCCTGGTTAATGCAGCTGCAAGGGGGAAATCAGATGCATGGCAATTCTTAATACACAGCCCTGACATATAGGCTGTGACTGACATCTGCACTCCTTCTCGCAGCCCAATGCCAGGCCTCTGGACCACAGTGATTCTGGCTTCTTCCTGATCCTAATGAAGATCCCTTCTGTGTACAATGCTCCATGTAAACAAGTGGAGGGGAGCAGGGTCTTGCCATAATTAACTATCCCTTGCCTGGAGAAAGCAAGCTGGCACAACAGCTTTCTGGCAGTGGAAAGCCAGGGGACCATCTCTTCCAGTTAGCATCCCTTTCTTTTCAATTCAGCCAACTTCTCTGAAAGTACCATTCGAAGCCAGGGCAGAAGAACTAAGGGCTGACGTGGGTATGAATACACCTATGGTTTGCTACAAGCATTATCTACTGCACACATTTCCAAGAAGACATTGTTTGCCCTTCCTCACTTCACCACAAACGGCTTTTGGTAACTGCAGGAAGAGAATGAAAGAAAATCTGAAAACTACCTTGCTGTAATAGCTGAAGAAAGAAGGAAAGTGAAAGGCAAGGGAGAAAGATTTCCAGAGAATAGCAAGGAGAGATAAAAAGGCCTTCTGAAATGAACAATGTAAAGAAAGAAAAAAAAATAGATTAGGAAAGACTACAGAGCTCTTCAGGAAAATTGGAGATGTCAGAGGAACATTTTATGCAAAGATGGGCATGATAAAGGACAAAAATGGTAGGGACTTAACAACAGAAGAGATTAAGAAGAGGTGGCAGATCTATACAAAAAGACCTAAATGTCCCTGATAACTGCGATGGTGCAGTTGCTGACCTAGAGCCAGGTGTGTGGAGTGTGAAGTCAAGTGGGCTTGGGAAATATTACTATTAATATTTAATATTTGATATTTTATTTAATATTTGATATTGATATTTAATATTTGAAATATTAATATCAAAGCTAGCAGAGGTGACAATATTCCAGCTGTGAAAGTGCTGCACTCAATATGCTAGCAAATTTGGAAAATTCAACAGTGATCACAGGATTGGAAAAGGTTAGTTTATGTTCCAAAGAAGGGCAATGCCAAAGAATGTTCAAATTACCATACAGTTGCACT
>JANHZU010007603.1:296048-307963 GCA_032468055.1 Acrochordus granulatus | reverse complement strand
ATGTTAAAAAACAGAGACATTATCTTGCCGACAAAGCTATGGTTTTCCCAGTAGTAATGTATGGCTGCGAGAGCTGGACTTTAAGGAAGGCTGAGTGTTGAAGAATTGATGCCTTTGAATTGTGATTCTGGAGAAGACTCTTGAGAGCCCCTTGGACTGCAAGGAGATCACACCAGTCAATCCTGAAGGAAATCAACTCTCACTGTTCATTGGAAGGACAGATACTGAAGCTGAAGCTGAAATACTTTGGCCACCTAATGCGAAGTAAGGACTCACTGGAGAAGACCATGATGCTGTGAAGGATTGAAGGCAAAAGGAGAAGGGGACAGCAGAGGATGAGATAGTTAGATAGCATAATGGATGTGATAGGCGTGGATTTGGGTGGACACCAGGAGATGGTGGAGGACAGGGAGGCCTGGCATGCTGCATTCCATGGGGTCACAGACAGTCAGACACAACTGAGCGATTAAACAACAAAACAATCTGTATCATCTGCTCTTCCAGATACCTTCTCCCTTTCCAACCTTGCTGGGGAATCTTCAAGCATGCCCAAGGCAGAACAGAGAGCCCACCCATCTCCCAACAAGGAGGTATAAGGCTGGAAAAACAGTTTCTCACTCAATTCCAACTATTCTGCTCTTCACAGAAGACCCCTGACAACATATGGGATGCTCTTGACAAAGCAACTGCCATCTCCTACAACCAGAGCTACACTCTGAGCATTGCCAACCAGGCTCCACAGCAAAGCCAACCCTAAGCTGACCCAGCCATTCCCAAGCTGTCAGTTATCAGATTGGGATAAGCATGGTGCTCTCCCACAGGCAGCATTCTGCACCAAAGGCTCCCACATATCAAAAGTGGGAGTTGCAACCCTACTATTTCAAGGTTTAGAACACCCCAAATCTCCTGCTGGGAATACAAGATGACCAGCCTTGTGTTTCCAAAGAACTAGGACTCCCCCTTCCTTGGAGATGGGGTCCCTAAGTCTTATCTAAACCCCACGTTTGCCCCCACCCCTATTCCCATCATCCCATCTTCAGATCAATTTCCAACATTGGTTGTGCTTTAGTGTTCTTTCCGGTATCAAAATTTACAAAACTGTAGGAAAACATCCTTTACTTTTATCCAATCATTTCATAGGATTTTCTGTTAAAATATAGATAGGATTTTCTCCCCCTCCCCTTTTTTGTTTAACAAAAGCTTCTAGTTTCTTTGCTGCTAACTTTACAGGCAATTATTTACAGCCCCCTCACCTGCCCCAATTCCAAAGAACAAGCCTAGCCTGGTGCCCCTTTCCCTCCTCCCTGCCCAGCTATGAAGCACCCACAAAGTTGCCCTCTTTATCTGAATATGACTGGAATAGTGCAGCGGCAGACATGCCAAGTGAGGGGAAAAAAGGCACTCAACATGGAGACATGTAAAATGGGCCAAAGGCTACCACAAAAAGCTTGACTCTGTCCAAATTAAAGAGGGAAAGATAGAAAAACACCACCAAAATAGTTCATCTGTATAAAATGCCCTTCCAGGTTAGAAAAAGAAAAAAAGTTGACACTGGTCAGGGCTCTGGTTAAGGCCAGATCCGGGTTTCCTATTTCTCTACTGCAGCACAGAAACAAACCCAGAGAAGGCGTTTTGGTTTCTCAGCAACAGCTTTTAGCACCTGCTTGAGGGCAGTCACACTTTCAGGAAAGTGCTTTCAATGACCATGTCCAGGCGGGGCTTTCAAAGGACAGGCTAGGCCAGTGGGGATTTCCAGAAGGCCTCTTGGCCAGCACTGTCAAGATTAAGTTCCGTGATCTCCTTGCTACTTTTTCCTTACTGCTCTTCTCAGGAACAGGAAAGTGCACAAAAGATGGGACTTCTCCACTCAGGTAGCCCAAAGATTGGCTGATCACCTTCCCATCGATCAAGGCGTAGTGTACCAAGTCAAAGGACAAATGAGGCAGAAATCGGCTGGTGAGTTCAGACAGCACAGACCAATCATGTCTAGGCCTGATGCATGTTAATTTGAAAAAGGCTTCTTTGGGGCAGGAAGGGTCTGGCCATGGTGAAGCGCTTCCCAAGACTTTTTGTAGGCTCCTGCTGGGAGAAAGGCGTAGACTGGATTCACAAAAAGGCATGGCACTTAACAGGATCTCTCTCTTCCCACCGCAGCTGGCCTCTTGCTCCCGCTCACTTGCAAGGCCAAGACAGGCACCAGAGCTCCTGCCGTACCAGACTCTTCTGGGTGTTTGAAAGCTCCAGAAGCAGAAGGGCACTGGGATGGGGGGGAGAGGAATAGAAAGAAAAATACTTAGTTTTCTTTAGTGCACAGAAGGGATGGGTGGCTATTTGGTTGGTTTTAGGCATCCCCACATACTGGAACTGCATTCCAAAGACTCCAATAAGAATCAATGTAAAGACCCCCTAGGGAATGGCTTGGCACATGTTTCCATGAAGGCCCAGCATGATCAGCTAAACAGACTCAATTGACAAAATTGCAATAGCATTTTGGGCTATGCTATGTCTTAAGAGAATCACTGCTGAATCAAAAATGGGCCACACTGAATAAGATGGATTAATAGTCAGATGGACCACTGAATTGCAAGCGCAGACTCTTTCTCTCTCTCAAACCTTTATATCAACCTGTTAATCAAAATGGCAGTTTCTTCTCATTACTACTTCCCAACCATGGCCATTTTAGAGAAAACATGCTCCATCAAACATGGACAATACAGGACTGCAAACCGAAGAATCATTAGAGGATCATTTAAAACAGGGGAGTCCAACCTTGGCAACTTTAAGAGGTGTGGACTTCAACTCCCAGAATTCCTCAGCCAGCACAGCTATGAATGTTCTGTTGGCTCATAGCACCTGAAAGTATTTCTATCGGAAAGAAGGGAGTTTCACCCTGTATTTTCTGAACCAAAAAGTACTAGAAAAGGAGGAAAGGATCTAATCTCCCATCAGTCTGCAGGACCAAACTGTTGGCTATGGGATGGGATAAGCAGACCTCAAGTTGACCTACAATCGAGAATCAATATGTACCTACCTTTGTCCATATGAAGTTAGCTGGGGACCCAAGTATGACTGGAAGCCTGTGATGTGCTGGGGTAGCTAGGAGCAGATGGAATGGCTTCAAAGTTGAAATCCAGTCCTTCTCCATCCATGAGGTCGGTGCTGATGATGTAATCCACATCACACTGAAGATCCTCCATGTACATATCAACATCCAGATCATTGGGCAACTTATCCGGATTCCCATCAAAGGCTGGGAAAGTAGCAGACAGAGAGGGCTGGATACCTTGAGCAGACTGTGTGGAGCCTGATGTCTTCAAAGTGGACAGGCCAACAGGGTTCTGAGATGCTGCCATGGTAAAGGCAGATGGTAAAGCAGTGACACTGACAGTCTCCAGCTGCTGCTCCAAAGGCTTTCTGAGTAGGTTTCCCAGGCTCATCTTGGGTTTGGACAGCTGGTCCCCCAGAAGTAGATAACTCTGGCTATTCAACCTGCTTCCACTCTGTGGGAGAATTGGATCCACCTGGGTCATCATCACATCACTGGCTGGTGGGGGGTTGGATGTGAGAAGTTCTTCCAGTGATTGAGAGAAATGGCTAGCAGAGCTGGGCAGGACATGATCCATGGTGTTGAAAAGGGAGCTGCTAAATGAGGAGGCCTGAGCAGCAGAGCTGGGGGTTCGCAAGGGGAAGTTGTGATTCCTCTGGGTCGCACTGCTGGAAATGGGCTGCTGCTGAGTTGACAGCAAGGATGGACTGGCTGACATTAGGTTCAGGCCATCAATAAGTTCCAGCTCCTCTGTCACTGTGGGAGGCACACTGCTGGATGTGCTGGAGTAAACAAGTGTGGGGAGGAGCTCCTCATCAGCAAGGTCATCCTGCTCGGTCAGAACTGAAGAAAGCCCCACACTGCTGGCATTGGAACTGGTTCGAGGCCGGATACTGGTCCATGCATCAGAGTCCTCATTGCTTCTGGAAGAAGGGCTGCCAGGCCATTTGGGAAACTGGGAGACAGGACTGTCAGCCGCTGGTTCTGGAGTAACTGTCATGGCTGACTTCTTCCTATGTGTTTTCCCACGGAGTTTGGCCAGCTTGCTGCTATTGTCCATGGAGGCTGCTCTCCTCCGTGGAGCTTTTCCACTTTTGCCACCTTCTGGATTGAGCATCCACCAAGAGCTCTTCCCAGTAGCTTCATTGTGCACTTTAATGAACTTATTGTGCAGGGATAGATTGTGTCGAATGGAATTCTGGAAGTAAAATGGAAAAGACAATTAGCTCAATCCTATAAACTTTATTAGGGCAACTAGTGAGCAGTCTGAGGCTCCTAGGCCATATGAAACCCTCCAAGACCTTTCTGAGTCTGCATTAAATCCATCCCCCATGCAGCCTTTTGGGCTTAAAAGATTGCCCATTCTTAAAATTCATAAAAAACTGCTCCCACCATTCTACAGTAGACATCTGTGGACTTCAGGTTTGTCAGACTACAAATACCCACTAGATGATAGGATGTACTAAAAAATAATGAACAGAATGTCACTAAGCACATTTTGAGACCCAGGACCAAACTTTATAGAAAGTCTTACTAAACATCCCAAGGTCACTCTTATCCCTATTTCTATGCTACATAAATATAATCTTATACTTGTAAGACTAACATCCTTTTATTTTTGTATTTTCAATACTTTAGGTTTTTTAAATAATAAAAAGTTAATCATTTTAATATTATAAAATTAATACTACTATACATTACTGCCTGGAAATTAGCATTCCTGCTGTATTGTTACCAATGCAAATATAGTTAAGATCTATCAAGATTTATCATATTACAATAAAAGGAAAAAAAGACATGCGACAGAGGTATCCCAAGCAAGCCTCTCAATTTCCTTGCTGCGTGTCCATTTGAATCGTTCCAGTCTTTTTTCTTTCCAGATGTCTCCATGCCCGTACAACACAGGGATCAGGTCATTTGCAATTCTTTAACATGAATTCACATATTGCACTAAGCAATGGTTAAATAAGCAACAGTGTGCTAAATGAGTGTAACACATTAAACCCAAAGCAAACAAGCTGCATTATGGTTTTGCACTGTATATGAACAGTCAGTATAGTTCATTCTGAAGAGGATTCATCTGCCTCCAGACTAGGCGTACAGGGAACAGGAGAGCAAATAACAAACTGGACAGCCTCTATCCATTAGTTAACAGAAATCACAGGATCACCCTTACCCACCCAACCTGCAAGGAACAGGCACAAATCAGACTTATGGCAGTGGGCTACTCCTACCTTGAAACCTGAGCTGCCTTGCCTCGGCTCTGTCCCCTAACCAATGTTATTTGTTGGCTGTGATAGCATGAGCCATCTTGCCAACTAGCCACTAACAGCAGAATCAGAGATTCATGGATTCCAGGCCACAAAGCTGTTTTCAAATTCCAGCTGAGAATTCTTTGGCTCCCAGATGTCTTCTCTACAATCCTTGTAATTGGGCAAATATAAACCACAGCTTATTCCTAACTGTTCTTAATTTAGAACAGGATCCTTGTTTCCCTGCCTGGTGATTTGCGAATGGCTTGACAGCTCCATCCTACAGGAATCAGCAAAGCAGCTGGTCAGCCACAGTCAGCCTTTCTCCCCAAAAGGAATGGTGGATGCTACCTAATTGCATAACAGGGAGATTCTGGCTCCATGTCAGAGTGACTTGAGAGCAAGAGGTGGGGAGCAGCATGTGACTTCCTAAAGATAGTGGTCAGGTTTTGCTTCTGGGTCAGAGGCTCATCTGCCAGAACCACAGTGTGTCAGTTTTACGTCAAGAGAGCTCTTTGGCCCAAGAACAGAGCTGCTCTGGGACTGCGAGCTTTGGCTTCTCTTCTGAGGCCGACAAACCCAAAGTCAACCCATGAAATGAAGGAACAGCATAAACAGAGGAAGACAGCTGTCCACTCGCATGGCAACCTCCTTCAGGACCAAGGAAGCTCTCTTACACCAAAATCTCAGCTGGGTATCTTTTCCAGCTCAGGAGGTGCTGAGCTTGTCTCCTACAGGCAAACAGATGTTGTATTGCCAAACCACATAGCTTTTTGGTACAAAAGAGGGGAACAAAAAAGAGTCACAAGCACTCAAAAGTTTCAGCAAAGCAAAATGTTTTAGAACAGAATGTGAGAGGAACCAGGTTTACACATGGTGCTGAGCTGTAGTATGGTTTGTTGTTCACTTCACATGTTTATGAATCTAATCAATTATGGCTTTAAAACAAGAACAAAAGTTTACAAAAGTATGGCATAATGAAATGGGTAAATCCAGCCAGAAGGTTCTAGAAATGTCCATGTTCAAATCACTAAAACTGACATGTTCGTAGCAAAATGTTTAATCAATACTTAAACAAACCTTATTCTCTCCTCTCAAAAGATAAGAAACAAAAGAAAACAAATCTTGGAGCCCCTTGAATAAATTCAACTGTTTTAAAACAAGCTGAGGATTACAAACTCAAATCATGTTACCTGACACCCCCTTTCTAAACACTAATTTCTGATCTATGTAATTTTATGGAGGAGGGGTGAATCAATTTTTAAAGAATATTATATTTCAGAAGTCCTTTTACCACTTGTGTTGCCTTCTTAGCATATATATCTACTCCACCTCCGCACTTTCTAACATGGGTTCCTTAATCTAGATTACTTGGGTGCACACCATCTTGGAAAGCTCCGACTTTGGGAATCACATTTCTATTTCAGGGTCTCAAGTGATGGAAAAACAGCACTAATTATCTCCCTAAAAAGCCCATAACTCTTCAACACAAACTAACCATCTTTTGATACTACAGTCTGGCCGGTTATCCTCTAAAATGTATCTTAAAATGGTCAGGTGGTGATGCTCATTCAGAAGTTTCCAACCAACAGCAGTTTGGCAGCTGGTTGGGGCAAACTGTCCTCACCAGGACAGACAGGAAGTGATGGGCTGATAAGCCAAACACTCTGACATTCCTGGGAAGAAGGAAAAGTTGCTCCTGTATCAAATTGCAAGCTGCTATAGTACTGCCTGCCAAGGAAGAAATCTGCCCTCTGTAATGAAGTTGGAAAAGTTCAATACAACACAGCCTCCCATCCTTCATGAAGACTGAGATGCCAAGGAATGCTGTGCCTGGCAGCAGAAACCAAAGACAAGGATCCAATGTTCTGAGGGCAGCCTGAGGTAGATGACAATTGACAGCATCCAGAGCTATACTGAGGACTCTGGATACTAGTATATTAGACAAAAGAGAAAACAGCTTTTTCCTACTCATGTTCTCCACATAATTTTATATGGAAATTACTATTTAGGCAACTCACTAGATTGTTTTGTTTGGTCCCAGCAAGTCATCAGCAGATTTCAGAATATTTATTTCTAGACAGTCTGTGGTTGTTAATTGTTAAAAGTTACAACAGTGCTGAATGAATGGTATTTATGGCTGATTCTTGAGGTTCTGAGCATCCCAGCATCTCCACATGATTGTGATCTGAGCACTTGGCAAGTGGCTTACACTTAGGATGGTTGCAGCATCCCACAGTTATGTGATCACCATTTGAGACCTTCCCTGCCAGTTCTAACAAGCAAAGTCAAGGGGGAAGCAGTAGGGGAGGTCACAACTTGCCCAGGTAAGTCTTCCACACATGGCAGCAGCCACCCCAATCCTCTGTGCTCATGCTGTGCAGCTTCTTATATATCTTTACATGCTCTCCCCATTGTACTTGTGCCATGCCAAACCATCATGCTTCTTCACCAGGTAGTAGTCATTTATCTGCCTACTCTCTGCTACTGAGCTGCCTGGGACTTGCAATTTCCTGCTGATTTTCCCACTAACTTTGGTTGTTCAAAGCCAGCAGGATGCTGTAAGGAGGTCCTCGCTTAACATCCCATAAACCGGGCTTAACAGTGGCAACAGGAAATGGCAACAGGATTGCCATTTGCAAAGCAATGCAGTCACATGTCACACTTTACAACCCCATTGCTTAGCCATGGAAATTCTGGTCACAATTACCATTATTAACTGAGGTCTATCTGTATTCATTTTGCCAGGTTTTGGTTCTCTGTGATAAATTACTTGCTTTCTCTATTTTTGAAATAAACCCTTTGGATTTCCTGTTTGAAATATTATTTTTATCTGATAACTTACACAAACATAGACAATTTACTGATTCCCCTCAACAACCTATAAACCTATAGGAATTCCTATAAGATCATCTGACTGCAAGAACTAACTATGTCTATGATCTGCATCGTGTTTTTAATCAGTCATCTGTCTGTGACAGGATGACAGGACCTATTACATTACCATTTCCCCATATTAAATTTGCTAAGAAGTCTTCATTTGAGTACGACTTACTTTCAGCAAGTTAGACAGACAGTAGTTTTCATATTTTCCCCAAACTGGAAACCTCCAAAATATATGATATAGCGAGCACGTTTTTAAGCCCTCCAGATTTCTTCAGCAGGTCAGCTGGTAAGAAAAGTGGATGCAGAGAGCAAGGGATGCAGAGATCAGAGAAGTTCTGTTACCAGGGCAACAAACAGATAAATGTAGCCTAAGTCAATACTAAGGTAGAGATTTTCAAAAATGCCTAGGCAGGCATCCTCCTAATAGACACGAAAATAAAGGAGAGAGGGAAACACATTCACACTTGCAAGATTCTTTTACTATAGTCATTGCAATAAAAGTATTTTTAGGCCTATGTGGCACCTGTTTCTCAAGCTGGCCTACCTTGTAGAGCTAACAAGGAGAGATAGTGCTTCATCAGACTCTGAAAACAGGAAGAGACAGTACACATAGTCAAATTAAGCTGTATAAGGTGTGATTTAAATTTCAAGTTATATTCAGGATGACCTCAGCACATAATGTTTTAAAAATCTTATTTGTGAAAGTATAAAATCCAGCAGAAACCTGATGTTACCAATACACATTAAGCAAAAAAATCTTGTTCCTTGTTGAGTGGAAACCAAAAATAAATAAGATATTAGGATCAGCAAAGCTGGTGATCATCCTTAGCTGGCAGATTACATAAAATCAAGAGACCCAACTGAGTAGCATTATTGGTGATCCGTGAACATTAGATTCTTGCCAGCTTCAGGATCTTGGTAAAGCCACTGTGGGGAGATACAGCTCCAATCTGCCTCTGTGCATGCTCCCTTCAAGGGGAAAGCTTTCTTCAGGAACTGGCAGCAAAGTCTTCTGAAATAATTCCACCTGGGTTACAAGGAGCAGACAGAAAGCTTCATGAAAAGGGAGTGGGAAAGCACCCGCTGGGACTCTGAACCCAACTGGCTTGGGGTGGGGCATGTTTGTCCTATTCTGGTTCAGTTAAGCACACTCTCTCTTTTAATTTACTCTTTCAGCCAGGAAACATTGGTTGATAATATTCTCTCTACATTCTCTAGCTTCAGTGCCCTGAAATATCATTAAGTTGAAACTGTATTTGCTTTCTTGTCTTTGTCCTATCCCTCACTACCAAAACCTCCTCCTCCTAGTACCAGTAATCAATAACCCAGAAGTAGTGAGAAACCTGATTAATTGGGCATACCAAGAAGCACTGGTACAAGGATTGTAGCAACATATAACATTTTCTAAAAACATTCAGACCTTCCTATTAGTGCTTTCCCAAGATAATGCACCTTTTCTGTATTTAACAGAGCACTAGAAAGGTGAGAGTATTAAAAGAGGAAGATGCGGTGTATCCTCCCTCATCCCTGATCAGCTCAAAACCAAACAGAAATGAAAACATAAGAGGAAAAAGCACAGAAATCCAACTTTTCCCTCTTGTGAGCTTGCCAAAGGCCAGGATACTCTCTGATTTCCACTTGATTCAAAGCATAGCTTTAGATGAGTTGGATTCAAAACTGGAAAAATGTAAAATACTTAGTTATAAAGCATTAATAAGGAAACATGTTTGTATAACTACACCGTGCTACACCATTTGAATATTCTCCTTTTAACTCAGATCTCTGGTAGAGAATTTAAGAATTAACTATCAAGCTATTTCCAAGCATTCAAAGTCATCAGCAATCTACAGCATTCCTCTGAAGAGAGAGTGAAAAGGAATATTACAGCAGATCTGGCACATCATCATGTTAAGCTATGACAGCCAATACAGGGTTCAAGCCTTTTGTCTTTGTCTCCTTGCAATCAGCACATGAGAAGCCCAGTACAGGGTTTCATATTAAGTTCCAAATTACAGCCAGTGCTTTTTCCATCTGCACCTCAGAAAAAAAAATCTTTTAGAATTACATAATACTTTACAGAATAAAATGTAGCCAACCATTGAAATAAAAAAATGACTATTCAATAATTGGCCTTAGAACTCCAATTAGTGAAACCATAATGATTTGTCATCTTCATGCCCCTAAGAAAAAAGGCTGAGCCACTGTGATTTTAAATTCTGCTCAGACCAAAAGAGCAGCATAAATCTCTGCATTCCAAAACAGCAAAGATAGTTTGCTACATGATTTAGGATAACCTGTGAGCATATCTTTAAAATCAACAGAGATCCTACCCTAAACAAAGGCTTTGTCCTAAGAAGGCTAAAAAACTTCTTATAAAGGAAGATGGCAGATGTCACCAATGCTTACTAAAGACAAGTATCTCATTGCCAGTCAAAGCAAACCAATTTTTTTTACTACATATGCCTACTCAAAAAGTGAATAATTCAGGCATGTGGTTATTTCCAGTACTCAGATCAGGAATGAGGGAAGAGTAGCTACTGAAGGAGTCCTCCTGCCTTTATGGCTGGCATTGCCCACTTTTCAAACAAATCCAAGTTGTGTTTAAGAGCCTTCTTTTTTAAAGATTTCCAGCCACACCACATTTCCTTAGAGCAGAACAGACATGTTCACTCTCGACTCAGAGCTTCTTTTCTGAAAGAAAGGCTGTGAGGGCCAGGAATGCAGGCTATGAAGGAGTTATTTATACAAAGCATCAGCATCACTGGGTGACAAAGAATTGAAGCCTGGACTGAAAATGTTGTATGACACTTGGTCCTCTGCAGCAGAGTGGCCTGGAGCCCGAGACTGGATGCCTGCCTTTCCAAGAAACACTTGAGAACATTTACAAAGAGGGCAGGGAGTGGTTTTTCTTGGAAGTGCCGAAACAAATTGAACTGCAGGGTCAAGCTCAAGAGGAAAAGAAAAAAGAGAGCACAACATGGTGGGGGGCGGGGAGTCATCTGCTGCACAGCTTCCCAAAGTCCACCCTTGGATGACTGTTCAGATTCCATCTTTAGTAACGTGAGATAAGCAGAAAATTTAAGACGTCTACCCAGCAAATCAATCCAAGCAGTTATTTATGATATCCAGATCTGTCTAACATGATAGAACATTCAGTGGACAAAGTAGAACAAAGCTGAAAAACTCTTCCCAAATCAGAATTTCCCCTATCCCAAATTTATTTTTTCAGACGCTGGGGAGAGAGGAGACAGAAAAAGAAGCTTGCATACATTTCTAGACCTTCTTCAAGGCCTACCAGGGAGCAGTTTTCCTGTCCTCTCTAAAGCCATTCTGTTAACGACTGATCAGGTGAGCCTCCACACACTGCTTTGCCCTTGGCGTGGCACTGTGTGGTATCTGGGACATTGCAATAATCAGGGCAGTGAGTGAGAGGGAAAGGCGGCTCAGCCAATCCCAGACCTCTCTGTACAGAGACACCCTGCAGAAATCAATATTGCCAGTACACATGGAGTTGAATCCATGTCCTTTCAACTGGGGCAAAACTGGTACAAGGGTCGAGATTAAAAGAGTTCCAGCGTGTCAGCTGTAAATGAGCTCAAGGACAAGCCGCACCTAACACTCAGCAATTTAACAGCCAAAGAGTCAGGCAATCTGAAGCTAGGCTTACTTGATGCTCTCTCCCTCCCTTTGCGACTCTCCCTCTCCCCTCCCTAATCGAATAGGAAACAGTT
>JANHZU010007603.1:273331-287453 GCA_032468055.1 Acrochordus granulatus | reverse complement strand
GCATTGTCCACACTGTGTTCTTGTGTGGCCTTTTGGGGTGGATCCAAGCTCTTTGGCCCAGAAAAAATGACACAGCAATTCCAAATAAGGGACTGGATTAATGATTTCAAAATTGCTTTCAATAATTCTACATTCATCAAAATTAAGCTCAGTCAAACTGAGCTGCCATGTTCCTGGCAAAATATGATTCTCTGCATACTTTTACCAAGACTGAACAGCTCCATGAAAGCTGATTTTGCAGTATCTCTGCATAAGATTCTACTTGGAATCATAAACCAACTTCTCTAGTGTTAATGTGATGAGCATTTCCTGTGTAACAGCACAAAACCTCTTGCTGACTTTCTCCATTTAGATGTGGTCAAAAACAGATTACTGGAAAGAGAACTCTTCCAGTTTATAGTTAAGTCCCACTATTTGTGACTAGCGCAGCTTTTTCCTCTGACTTAAGTGCAAGAATTCAGGGGAGGAAATGAGTGGTTGGAAATCATATTGGAGACTTCGGAATGGGATGCGTTGTCAGTTGGAGAATGGTGAATCTTTGTGGAAGATGACGGGTGATTTACTGTGGGGAAAAGCATAAAGGTTTCCCCACAGCACAGGTAGCCATGGGTTCCTTGAAAGTCCGTGTGACCGTTTCAGGGCAGCAACTACCTTGGCTACTTGCCTGGCTCTTTGTCATGAGGTTTCAAGTATGGAAAGTGCGAGGCCCTGCTGCTCTCTGATCTCCACTGAAAGGCCACAAACAGCCTTGTTGCGTAAAAGGCCCAGAGTTCTTTGCATGGCCAAATCTTAATTTAGGCAAAAGTTACATAATTAAGCCTAGTCTACAGTAGTCGCATTTATCCTGTACCAGGTTCAATTCCAAATTCCTCTTTTATCCTCCCTTCCCTCTGCACAACAGCAGAAAGAAAAGTGTTAAAGTTTAAATTGTGAAAATGAAAGCTCCAAATGAAATCTGTGGGTAACTGAGCTTGCAAACTGCCTATTAAATTCCAGAGAATTTGAACCATCCTTTGGGGGGAGCCAAAAAGGGATTGACCAGTTGGTGTGAGAAAAGTTGAGTGAGAGACTATAGTTATCTGTATGCACTAATTATTAAATTATGTAACTACGAGTTTAGAAATCACTGATCTTATTTATTCTATGGCCTGAATATAGTGAATACTTGCTGGGACTATAGAAACTAATGAGAAGAATCCAGGCAGTGGATTCTGTGAAAAAGAGACTTAAAAGGTTTCTGGATACTTTTGAACCAATGTATTTGCATCTGTCTTCATTTGAATTAAAAAAAATAAAACCAAAGTACTCTGAAAAGGACTGCTTAATAGTTTGTGGTAAATATCTGTCAAAGGAAATGTGGACATACTTAATGGGACTCTCCTCCATCATCCTTGGCAGAGCTAGCCCGAGCATTTGTCTCTCTGACATTCGATCAAGCTTGTCTTCCTCACTGGTTTAACGGAGATCTGGTAGGGACGGAAGCTGGCAGCCACTCAGGCCAAATCCAGCTGTGGAGAATCTGACACTTCCTCTCTGCCACAGATGGCAGCGGACAGACCCAGGGTACCCAGCTTTGCTCCCAAGTGGCTTAGCCCCTTCCTCAGCAGGGTGGCTCCTGGCTCCTCTTTCTGCATCTGCACAAGTCCTGAAGAGGTGCACCTTGCCGGTGGGCTGCCGAGATCACAAATTCAAGCTTCTCATTTTGCTTCTGCTCACTTACTGTAGGTAACCATCTGTCTTTCCTATTCTAGTGCATCATCTGGTCGGTTCCTGGTATCTTTATTACCTTTTGTGGGGTTGGTTTTTCCTCTTTTGTGCTGAAATCTGCAGGGTGAGCTTTCTTCACCTACTGTAAACTCGAGTGCCACATTCTAGGGAAAGAAATGGATCTAATTCTCTGCCCTAACCAGTTTTTCTTCCTCCCTGTGACCCTAAAACATCACTCTGAACTGAAATGGCAGCAAATGTTCCCTTCTTCATTCTACAAACCACATGGCACAAGAGTAGTGGCACAACTTTTTATTTGGTCCGACAACGCATTAAGATGCTGCATATTATACTCATGTTGAAGAACTTTTGTGCACGTGTAGATGTTCAAGCAAAGACCACAAAGTTCTCTTAAAACAATTGGAAATCTCTCCTCTTGCTCTGAGCAAGGCCAAGGAATAAGATGATGCTGGGAACACAAGAAGCTGCCTTTACTAAGCTGGCCCATCCATCCGAGGGCCAGTCCTGCCAAGTTCCAGAAAAGGTGCTTCCAGCCTTTCCTTTCTGCCTGTGAAGATTCTGCTGCTGAGTTACAAACCCTGGACTGAAGTTGTCCCAAGTCAAGAGGAAATGTCAAACTTGTGCATTTTGAGCTACTTTCCAAAACACAACAAATTCATAGTTGGCTCTGCATATTCAGTTTCCTTTTGAAAATGTTGGGGGAAATCATCATAAGGCTTGGATGAGAGCTACGTGAAGTCTGAAAAGAGTTTGGCATTATAGAACTTGGCACTGGTTAGAAAGCCCCATCATCCGATGCAACTGGAGTACATCTTTGTGCACACATGCAACAGATGTCACTATTGGGCTTTCTGTGGAATTCTTAGAATTATTTTTTCAGTCAAAAGTAAATAATCTATATCATGGTAGAAAGCAGCCAGCTTTTCCTTAACAGCAAGAAAACAAGTTAGCCTGATCCTGTTTTTGCCAGCCTGGTGTTTTTCAAGTATAGTGACTAATTTCCCTGCCAATTTCATGTTGAGCCAAAGCAAGAAATCATTAGCTGGATGGTGTATTTGGCTTCTCTTTTTTAGGGGAAAGATATCTCCAATATCTGGAGCCAGTAGCAGTTTGTTGGCTTACTTTGCCATCTTTACAGCAGGTAGTCTAGCAGTGATCTCATTGCCTTGAGCTTTTGCCAGCTGTGGTCTGCTGGTGGCTTCCATTCTAAGTAACCACAGGTCTGGAGGACAGCCACTGCACACTTACCAGCTTTCCGGCATTAGCCCAGATCTCTAGTCCATAAGGTGGGTGGTACTGAAACAAGTGCACCCTTGTCTGCAGCTCTTGACCAAGAGGTTAATCTGTCATTCTTCCTCCACATCTCTTGCATCATCTCCCAGCATGGGAGAGTCCATAATGCTGATATTGTCATGTTATCTCCAGGTTTGGTTTCAAAACAGCTGACTGACTTATTTTACTATCAGCCTTAGTACTTGGCACTCTCACACCACTTCAGCACAATGACTTATTCATTCAATGCCTTACAGCCTTGCTTTCTTGAATAAACTATCCTGGGCTGAATGTGCCCAGAATATCAAATCTATATATTGAGGATGTTGTATTAGCCAGTTTTATGGCCCATTATTACAAATAATTCATTTAATTTTACTTGGGAAACTAAAGGAACCTATCTGATAACCTTTGGCAAGAACAGCAGAACAGCTACGGTTATTTAAGCAGTTATGCATCAGCCTAAACATGGAACTGCTACACCTTCCAGTTTATAGAGGCAAACAGATTCTTCTGCTGGAGAACCATCACCAAGTGCATCTGAGATAAGCCTACAAAGAAAGTAAACTGATAGTGGGTCAGATGAGTCCAACTTTAAAAAAAACTAAGAGCATGGAATTGTACTTCCATAAAAAAACACTTAACATCTTTTGACAAAATGTTATACAAACATTAGTTCGAACCAGACTGATAGTCCTGGAGTATGGAGATCATCTGGGGATTTTTAACATTTGACACTTTTACATACATCTACATATGAAGAAGACAATCTAACCAGCAAAGCCAGGTAAATAATAGATTACACGTGGCAGCTTCTCATCTGAAGTTCACTTTTCCCATCCCATCCCACCTAGGAGAAATGGCTGCTCCCTACATTTTGCCACAACTTGCTTGATGCCTTCCTCTGTAGAATGAAGCTGCTGCCACAAGTTGAGTCCAATGTACCAGTGAAGGTCCCAAGGCTTCCTTCTTGAAGGGTGGGGCAGGAGGCAAACAAGAACTCAAAGGAATCCATGATTGTGGAAGAGGACTGAAGAAGCTTTTCTCAGATCGCGATCTCTTGATTCAGCTCGGAGTTGGCCGAATGCAGGGGTTTGCCACTTGCTGACTGGGACTGCTGAGCCCTCAGCCCTTCTTCGCTATGCTGGATCCCGTAACCAAAATAGATGGCAAAGCCTAAGAATGAGACAAGGTTTCACACTTGAAAGAGCATGCCCAGGAAGTGGCCCCATTCCCAACAGCCAAGGATCACCAACATGGGAAAGATTTGGCAGCAGGCAGCTCTTGCAGTAGAGTAGCAAGTTCCTTACCGATGGCCATCCAGACTGCAAAGCGGGCCCAGGTGCCTGCATCGAGCTGCATCATGAGATAGATGTTCACCAGGATGCTAAAGAGGGGGAGCAGTGGCAGGCCGGGCACCTGGAAAGAAAGAGGCAGCAAGTGAAGAGAGGAAGAGTCCCGAGGAAGGGAGGGAGCCAGCCGGCAAGGAAGCACTGGCTTAAGAGCAGAAGGCAGCCTCTCTTTTCCAAGGCTGGCAATTCAGGGAGCAACAGATTGCTCCTTTGCCAGGGCGAAGCTCCAGATTAAAGCAACTCATCTCCACTCCAGCTGGCCCTATGAGGAAGAGCAGGCCAGAAGTCTTACTTTAAACGTGAGGCGAGTCGTGCTTTCTGGCTGCCTCCAGATGACGATAGTGCCAGCGAGCAAAATGCCAAGGAGAATGACACAGGCAATGACCCAGCCAATGCTGCCCTTCAGGAGAGCTTCCCACTGATGGGCCAGGATACCACACAGGGCAGTGATCGTGACAGCTGCAAGGGAATAAGATGAAGCATTATGCAGATTAGACCCTTTCCGCTTCCCCTGCCTGAGAAGCCACTCATCCGTAAAACCTCAGCCCTGGGACCCGATTCTGAACTCTTTCCGCTCTTCTCTTGGTCTCCTGAAAAGGAGCCAAGCCCTCCAGTTGCTCACTCCCATCTCTTTGGAGACCCCCTAGCCGCAGCCCCAATTTCTTGACTGTGAATGACAAGGGCACCCAATTTCTACCTTCTTTTCAGTAACACTTACAGAGGACTGTGCTGCTGATGTAGACAATGCACCCTGAGATATGAGTTGGGATGGCCTCAGAGGGGCAGAAGAGACTCCTCCAAGTGAACTTCTCTTTGAATGCATTCTGGCTATCACTAACCGTGAAATTAATGGTCACCTTTTCTTCTTCACTTCCATTTATCTCAAGCATTTCCAGGTCTTTGGAGGATCTCAGTAGCTCAGGTTGGTATCTTTAAGAAAAGCAAGAGTGGAAAAAGCAATTATTCCGATAGTCTCTCTGCAAACCATAGCCACAAGTCCGGGAAGACTGAAGGCCTAACAGCCAGGTGTGTCTCAGCTGTAGCTTCTCCAGTTGTAGGCTACAATCTTCATCACCCTACAAAGCCAGCCTTCCTACCTGCCCTCCAACCTACTTAGGGAAAAGCCCATGGGAACAAGTTCTTTTCCCAAAGAAGCACCCACCTGAGGATGAGTACACAAACAGCAACCAGAGAGTACGCCAAGAGTGTGCCAATAGACATAAGGTTAACTAGGTCCTTCAGCTCAAAGAGAAACGCCATCAAGGCTGAAAGAGAACAGACTCTGTGATCTCCATCTGGATCACAGGTAAGGAGAAGGGGAAGAGACCAAGGAGTGGACTGATACCTGCAATAATGCCTGAGACCACCGTGGCCACCAAAGGAGTCTTGGCCCGGCTGTGAACCCGGAACAGAAATCGGAAGAGCAGTCCATCTTCAGCCATAGCATAGATCACTCGTGGCATAGGGAACATGGAGCCAAGCAAACTGCATTGGAGAGAAAGAAATCAGTGTGCCAAAAAGCAGCCACTGACAGCCAAGTGCTTGCAAATTTGGTGTCTCTTGTCTCTCCAATCAGTTTCTCGTCTCCATTTGGAATGATGGTTCAGGCCTCTAAATAATGTTCAACCAGGGGATTGCCTCTTTTCAAAACACTTACTCACTGGCTACTGAGGTACTGCCCTGAGGCTCATTCACCTTCTGAGCATGTTACCGTGTTTCAAACACAACATGAGTCCTGCCCTTTTTTTCTCAAACTTCTAACAGCCATCAGATTCCCTTACCCTTCCTCTAAAAAACAGCCCGTGAAAAACCCATACGGATTTGGATTCGGTGTTCAGGGAACACCGTTTGGGCTCACAAATTAACATTTAAAAATAAGTTGTCGGTCCCTCAGTTGAGATGGCTATAAATCCTGCCAACAAATTTCTGGCTGAACAGCTGAACCACCTCCCTTCTGCTTCTCTTACCTTGTAGAGAGGGCACAGAGGGACCCGACGGCCACAACATAACGGGCGGGCTCCCACCCCACCGCCTTGAAGGCATCGGGCAGAGGACTCTCTTTGTTCACCAGGAAATAGGGGACCATCAAGGTCAAGGAAGCTGAAACGCCGAAGTAGGCCACAAAGCAGATGAGGAGAGAGACGATGATGCCAATGGGGATGGAGCGCTGAGGGCTCCGTGCTTCCTCGCCTGCGGAAGCCAAGGTGGAGAATGAGATTCCAGTGAAATTCCCTTCCCCTCCTGGACCCAAGACAGAGAAAGGGTAAAAGCCTCCTGCCTGTGCTAGCCATCACCACTCCTCCTCTGACAGACACAAACTCTGCCTTGCAAAGCGGTCTTCCCAAGGAGCAGTACCCTTTGCCATGAAGTATTGCTCAAAGTAGGAGCAAGTTCCTCAAAGATGTGAGGAAACAGCATGGCCGAACAGGAAATCTGGACCTCAGGGTTGATGCATTTGGTTCTCATACATCTGTTGAGCATGCAGGGTGTCCCTGAGTCAAATCAGAGAGAAGAACACTTGCTCCAAATCTTAGTACAAGGGACAGTGGAACAGAGGGACCTTTAGAGATCTTCCGCGACATTCCAAGCTCACCAAACAGCTTCAATGGTTAGGAATTATCAAAATTTACTTCCAGGAAACTCTGGTTCCAGAATTGCCTCTGAAACAAGCAAGAATGCATGTGCTCTGCCCTCTTTAAGCTCCCCCTTCAAGAGTTTGAAGACAATTTAAATATTGCACTTCCCCAGCCCGGCCGACCTCGGCTGTTTTGCACATTTGTCCTCGCAGCTGGTTTTCTGGCGCCTCGAAACTTTGCTGGCCCTTCCAGTTAGCTTACTGGACCCAGCCTAGACCCAATGAGCGCACAACCGCCGAGCACACAAGAGCACGGAAATGGCACTGCCTTCCCGCCTCTTCCAAAGCTGCCACTTTACCTGTAGTAGCGATGCAGTCAAATCCAACGAAGGCATAGAAACAAGTGGCCGCTCCCGAGAGGATTCCCTCAAAGCCAAAGGGGACAAACCCTCCAGTGCCAAAGTGGTCCCTGTTGGAGAAGACAGGCAGACAGATGGTGGCATCAGGCAAGCAGCCTCCCTGAGGTGGTCCCCCTCTTCCCAAGGCTCCTGCCTTCCTTCAGATCCGTCCGTCCATCCATCCCCAAGAGCACCTCTCGCACAGATGCTACATCGGAGCCCCTGCCGAAGCTCAGAGGAGGCCACGATGGCAAGGAGGCCCGTACCTGCTTCCAGGCTCCAAGCCTTTCTGCGAGAGGTTCTGAAAATCTTCCTTGGACAGATTCCAGTTCTTGACATTTCCTTTCACAAAACCAGCGATAATGACAAAGCTGAGGACCAGCAGGTTGATGGCTGTAAAGACTTTATTCACCAGAGCGGATTCACTCACCCCGAACGACAGCAAGCCTGAAAGCAAAACGAGAGCGCATTGTCCTCGGCTTGAAGGTCCTGGAGCTTCTAAGCTTTCTTAACACGGTTGCTCCTGAGGCCAGAGCTGAGCTGGCCGGCATCAAAACCCACGCCTGTGCGATCCGCCTCTCAGTTAAGGCTTCTCGCTGGCTCTGTTGTTCTCTGGAAGCCGAGTGAGGGCGGATGCGGGACCTTTTGCAGCGACACCTAAGCTGGAACTCGGCATCTTCCTGGCTATCCTTCAGTACCAACTCCAGCATGCTCTGTTTGCTGAATTTTTAACGCCGCTAGTCCCCAAGCACCCGAGAAGAGCCCGGTGGAATCCAGCTGCATCTTCGCAGGGTGGGGTTGTGTGCAAGACGGCAGGTGCAGCGGAGCGGCCGGGAGCCTGCCTGCGTTCACACACACAACCCAGCCCAGCCTCTGCTCCCAAAACAGCCAACAGGCCAAGCCATGGGTGCCAAAGAAACAGGCAAGGCATGCACCACCACCCCTGACTTCAAAGGTGTGCCCGTTCTGGTATCAGCAGCAGACTCAGCTCTCGTGACACACGTACAGTAAGCACATCGCTTGTCAGCTGGCCAATCGTTAATGGGGTCAGGTTACTTGAGGAACCTGCTCTTCCCAAGGGCTTTGGCCCACTCCACCCATACCAGCAGCAAAGGCGTGCCACAGACCCTGCCAGCCAGGGAATTTCGGCTGCCAGGGTCCAGAAAAAGGACCTTTCCTGCCATGGCACCTGCCTCGTGGAGCATCACACACTCAAGGTGAGAGCAGCCCCTGCTCTTTGGCCTTCCAGAAAGGCTCTGCGGAGCGGCCTGGGGGCCAGGTAGCCGCGTGTCACCTGGGAGGCAGCTTTTAGCCTGACAACTCCATCCCCATACCTGCCCTCCGTCTTCTTGCGATCCTTCCCTCTTACATCATTTTCATCTTTTCACTGATACGATGCATATATTTCTTTGATTTTATCGTAAGCCACCCAGACGCGCATGTAACGAGATGGCAGACAAGTTCAGTCAGTCAGTGGGCCTTCTCTGGTGGCAGCCACGGTGGCAGGTCCGTGTTTCCCACCCTTGGCAAGCTGAAGTCTACTCAGCTTCACTTCCCAAATTTGAGAAACGCTGGAGTGGATTATCAGTGCAGGAGGCAAATTCCGTCCTTCCTGCTGTGCCCTTTATTTTCAACTTTTATACAGCTGCTCATCTTAGATCAAACTCTGGGGTTATGAAAGGGAAAGAAAAACAATCTCCATGCCAGGCATTTTTATAAAAATCCACTGGGTCCCAGGCACGAAACTCTTCCTGCCATTAGCATTATTGTGTCTGAATGCAAAATTTGGCATTTACTGTACATACTTCTGCTTTCTTAAATTTGATAAGTTTGTACAGCATCCTGAGAGATTTCGTAACAAAAATGTTTGGTGTAACCTTTGTAAAGGAAACAAGTCAATTCTGGCTTGGAATAAATTCCACTGGCTAAGATGACGCCTCTCACGTGGCCTGTGGTTCACCAGGAAGTTTGAGATTCCTCACCTGTGAGCAGCAGCACCAAGAAGAGGGCAAAGAAGTCAGGATACTCAGCCAGCACATTCTCCAGATGCAAGGAGGTACGATTCTGAAAGAAACTGGAGATGTGTCCCCCAATGATGTGGTCAAACGTGGAGCTCCAGGCGCGAGCCACACTTGCTGTCCCTAGGATCCAAGAGCACCTTCGTGAGTTCAAGCAAGCCTCCTCTCTGCAACCTCTACACTACGAGCGGGACTGGAAGAGACTTTGGTCACCTCTCAGGAGCAGGAAAAGGTATAAAGGGTCAGAAGACCTCCAGCTTTCAAGGTCGGAGCGATTCCACTCTTCCCAGTCCAGCAGCAGCACACACAGCTTCCATGCTCACACATACAAGGCATGCCCGGCACGGTAAAAGGCCTAGTTTGGTTAGTGAGCTAACGTCGCGCAAACATAGCCAAGTCGATCAGTTTCTGGTTCATCTGCTGCGCAAACTCAGAAAATGGGTTATTCAATCACTAGCTCAAAGACGTCGAGTGAAGCTAATCAATCGTATGTCACAGATGGACAAACGAAAGAAAACGAACTTTGCTGTTGAACAGAGGGCCTTGTCCCTGCTCTAGTCTCCTCCAACTCACCATATGTAAAGAGCTCAAAGACAACTAAGTGCTAATTATAAGGTAATCCTTTTCTTAGTTCTGATTAAATCCCTAGCCATAATAGTTATGAGGTTACCTAATTTTGGGGGTCCAGGAAATTAGAGACAATTTCCAAGGAAGATTGTCGCACAATTCTGATGGTGCTAATATTTTGCTGCATTTGTTTAACTGTCTGAAGAAAAACCCATAGAAGAACCCACCATAAGTCAGGGATGGACTGGCCCATGGTAAACGTGAGCTAACCAGTGCTTCCCTGATTTCATGCCGCAGACAAACCCTGGTTTTGATTTCTGTGTTCCACCTTAAAACATTCTCACGTCCTCATTCAGCGGTCTTTGCTCCAAGCAGGCGGCTATGTACCTATCATGTAGGAGAGAATGAGGTTCCACCCTGTGGTGAAGGCCCAGATTTCTCCAACGGTGACGTAGCTGTAGAGGTAGGCAGAACCAGCCTTGGGCACCCGGGCGCCAAACTCTGCGTAGCACAGGCCAGCCAAAACGGATGAGACTGCCGCAATGAAGAAACAGAGCACAATAGAAGGGCCAGCCTGATCCTTGGCCACCTCTCCAGACAAAACATAGACCCCTGCCCCAAGGGTGCTGCCTACACCTAGAGCAATCAAGTCCACGGTGGAGAGGCAGCGGGCTAGCTGAGATTCCTGTGAGCCAAGGTCCACGGTCCGCTGCCGAATCAGCTTCTTGCCAAAGCTGGCCAGGATTCTCTTCAGCATCTTGACAAACTGTGTGCCACGTCCTCTCTTGAAAAGACCTAGAAGAGAACACACTAGAGCTTGTCAGTTAGCCGTGGAGAGGAAGGTGCACCATCAGCAGGTGGCTCAAGACAGGAGGGGCCCAGCAGACCCAATTCAGCACAGCATGGCTGCTTGGGCTGCCAGGAGGGTCACAAGACCATCATCTTAGGAAAACATTACAGTCAAAACGGCAGAGGTCGCCAGTTGCGGTTACACATTACATCTCTATGTTGCAGATATCTCCAAAAAACAGCCCTCGGAGAGCTACTTGGATTGTTTACACAAGCTGCTCATTGGATAAAATGTCAGGAAGACACCTTCAGTGATTAACCAATTTAGGCTAACTTCAGTTAACAGACAACAGAACTCCTCTTTAGATAACCTGATAAGCCAGGCTGGAGAAGATCTTCAGGCCATCATCAGACACAGCATGTGACTCCCATGGCAAGACAAGGCTTCGTGTTCTTGACTCGTCAGAAATCTCTCTTTTTACAGATAGTAATGCAACCAATGTTACGTCCATAGATCTTTTGGATTTTGGTCCCCAATCTCCACCCAGGGTCCAAGCAGAGGAAAGAAAAGCTGTGCCCAGGCAGTAAGCAAATGCTTTCTCCAAAAAGAAGCATGGAAGTCAGTTTCCAGCTTTTAAGTAGGAAATGCTATATGTATGGCTTGTGCAAAACAAGCCAGCTTCAAACCTATTACTTCAGCAATTAGCTTGTTTCAACAGACCATCCTACAAGGCACAGTGAACAGAGGAATGAAATATTTAATCCCTTTGACCAAAATTTGCAGATTTTTTTTTCAGAGGGTGGTGTTATACAGAATGGGTCCTGTACTTCCCAGATTTTGGCTCTTTCCTTCACTTTCTTTCATTGCCCAATGCAAGCCCTTCCTTCCCACCTTTGCTAGCAAATCAGTGACCTGCTCTTATTCAGCTCAACCAGAATGTGGTGTGACTTGGGTTTAATAAATTCTACGAATTCAACCACAATTTTTAAACTATGATTTATGACTTAGCCTATCTGCACACCTGGCTTAGGCTTTATTCATTCATCACACATGGCTGGGCACCTACGTGAGAGGTGAAAGGGCTGTCCACAAAGGAAGGATGGCTTTTGCATCTAGGATTAGACAGAAGGCAAAGAGCACCTCAGAAACCAGTACAGAAGCTGTTTATTCGCTCTTGAAGGTGACAGCTCTGTTTGGACACCCATCTTGGTTTGAATGTTAAATATGGGAGCTGCCTGCATAGAAATTCTTCTTTCCTAATGTGGTAGACTGATCTGTATTAAAATATGCACACAATCTGTTTTGTGCAGCAGGTTGGGGAGAGGGAAAGCCTCTGTCTTTCCATCTTTTGCTGTGCCTCCGAATCCATGTGCTACCATCGGCCCAGCCCATCTATCAGATGATTAACCACCATCCCCTTCCTCTGCTGGGGGTAGATGGGGAGATGACATCCTGGATTTGCTGAGAAATTGGGGCCACATTTGTAAAGCAGAAGGAAAAATCCTATCTATTTAGTGAGCAAAAGAAATCAGATGCACAAGATCTGGCAAAATAGCAGCAATTCAAAGATGCAGAAACTTATTTCCAAATCAAATATTGGATAGCCTGCCCTAAATTAATTGAATTTAGCCCTGGTGCATTTCCTCATCTCCTTGGGGAAAATGAAAACAAAAGCAGGATATCACTCAGTTTGTGTCTCTGTATGTTCACGCACACGCCTCTGTACGTGCAACCTCATTCTTCTTCCCAGGCCCAATACCTAGCTGCTATGTCCCATTATGGCTTCCAGTGGAGTAACAGGTATCTTTAATCAAGACTGCTGGGAGACAGGCAGGTCTGGGGTGGCCAAGGGTTGCATGGCCCAAATTTACTTCTCAGAGATCTCAGACTTTTTCTTAGATCTCAGATTTTGTAAGAACTGTAAGGATTTGTTTCCTTGCAACAGGTTCCTTCCAAGAGGGAAAATATGCTTCCACAGTGGCTACACACAACAGTCTGTTATATATGGAAGATAACTGAAAGAGCCCCCGGGAAAAGCAGATTTTTTAGGGCTGAGGATGTGCAGGACAAAGTGCCAAGATATGTTCTGTGCCAGCAAAACTAGAGAGCTTTTGCCCCTGATTGCCAGAGGCCACTTCACTTTCCCACAAGGCAAAATGCCTGAACAACTATGGCAAGAGGTTCCCAAAAGCTCAGGAAGAAAAGCTCCCTGGGGGGCTTTTGGGGAGGGTGGGAGAGTATTCTCACCAGCTGTCCAACCTAGCCTAGCGGGACCTTCTGGGATCACACTCTGCTGCATTAGAGAAACCTCAAGCAAACTGTGGCTGGTTCATTTATACTTCCATGAATATACTGTCAAGAGTGGTGGAATACGACTATTGAAACCTGCTGGTGCATCAATCAGCCTCGGGAACCTCGCGCCCTCAAAATGGCTGCTAGCCAGTTTCATGGGGGCTCTGCTCCTGTTGCCATTACCATCCGGACGGGAGAGGCACCGTCTTCTTGCCTGAAAAGGCATCTGGATTGGTGGCAAATCAGCAGAGGAACACGTGAAGCAGGTGGCTCAGCTCTTTGGGACATTTGTGTGCAAATGAAAATGCTCCGGCTGAAAAGGGGACCCTGGCCAGGCCCACAGCCCCAGGCACGTGAAATCAAAGTAGAGAGGCAGCTCAGCCAGGATGGGGACGTGGCCTTTTATTGCAGAGACTGCGCAGCTCGAGGGACGCAGGCAGGCGAAGCGGCCGATTATCGGAGTCTAGATAAGATCATCAGCCGTCACGGAGAAGCACTGTAGACTTCTCCAAAGGCGAAACTGGTTATGCAGTTCCTCCGAATCAGTGCCAAAGCTCCCATCACAACTCCTGTCAGCTAGGAAACCGCTGTCCAAGAGAAGTGCCACAGACTGCCACCAACAGTACAAGACGGGCCCAAAATGTCACAATTTGGCCAGCCGGGGCTGGCTGGAACAGCAGAACATCTCTAGAGAACGGGCCTCCCTCCGGCTGCCCTTTCTGCCTCAGCAGACGACGCCAGCATGACCGTTAAGAGGCAAGGCTCCTGAAGAAGGGAAGCAGGGCTACTCCACCCTGAAGGGCCTGTCCTGCAGGTTGAGAGGCAGTGAGGTGTAGCAGTTAAAAACTGGCTTGGCTCAACTAACTGCACAGCACAAGCCACGCCAAGGAATTTGGGAATGGGCGCAAACACAGTGGTGAACATATGCAAATAAAAAATCCACCCAGGTTCCAGAGCTGCCCCCAACATTGGTCCTCTGTCAATGAGTGGCCAGGGACAACGTGAGAACTTCCACAAAGCTCTTTCTCGCTGGGGGACAAACCTCCTTGGAATGCAGCTTTCAAAACAGTTCCTTGTTCAAGGATGGCTCAGTTGCCAGGAGTCCCGGGACAATGAAGTCAGAAGGGGAC
>JANHZU010007603.1:258012-270169 GCA_032468055.1 Acrochordus granulatus | reverse complement strand
GCCCAGATGGCATGATCCTTTTTTCCTGAAAACCTGTGCTGCACAAGTGGCCCCCATCTTCACAAGAATCTTCAATAGATCATTAGTGCTGTGCTACATCCCTTCATACTTTATACATATACCATCATCCCTATTCTTAAGAAAGCCTCCATCAGCAGGTGAAATGACTACAGACCCATCACATTAACATCAGTAGTCATGAAGACCTTTGAAAACTGGTGTTGACCATCTGAAAACCATTGCAGATCCGCTGCTGGATTCTCTGCAGTTTGCTTATTGAACAAACAGGTCAGCAGATGATGCTGTCAATATGTCATTGTATCATATCCTGCAACATCTGGACTGCCCAAGGACATATACACAGGTCCCTTTTGTGGACTTCAGCTCAGTATTTAACACCATCATCCCAGAGATCCTTTGTTACAACTAACTCAGTTCACTGTACTTGCCCATATCTGTAAGTGGATAACTAGCTTTCTGACAGATAAGAAGCAACAGGTAAGGCTACGGAAAATTACATCTAGTACTTGGACAGTCAGCACTGGTGCTCCTCAAGGATGTGTGCTCTTTCCACTACTTTTCTCCCTCTACTTTTTTCCCTCTACTCTAGTTATCACTCTGTCAAAACATAAAATTTGCAGACGACACAACAAACATTGGACTCATTGAAGATAGTGATGATTTTGCATACAGATGGGAAGTTGAGCAGCTGGCCATGTGGTGCAATTGAAAGAACTTAGAGCTGAACAGACTCAAAACTGTAGAAACGGTAGTGGATTTTAAAGAGACCTATTTTATCCCCCTTTACCGTACTCAGCAACAAGTATTACTCCTTCAAGTTTCTAGGTCCTATAATCTCCCAAGACTTAAAATGGGCAGCTAACATTAACACCATTTTTAAGAAGTACATCACAAGATGTACTTCCTACATCAGCTCAAGAAGTTCAACATGCCTAAAGAGCTGTTGATATAGCTCTATAAAGTAATCATTGAGTCTGTCCTTTATACATCTATTACTGGTTTGGTGCAGCAACCATACAGGACAGATATGGACTCCAACATATAGTCAAGATTGCAGAAAGGATAAATGCAACTAAATTCAGTTAAACCTTATGGTCCTCCATAAAGGACCTGTATATTAAGAAGGTCAAGAAAAGGGTGGGCAAAATATCTCTCACCCTGGACACAACTTGTTTGAACCTCTAACCTCTTGTAGGCACTACAGGGTACTGCATACCAAAACTACCGAATACAAGAACAGCGTTTTTCCCAGTGCCATCATTCAAACGAATACTTGGCTAATGCTATGTGATCATGCTACATAGTAGAATAGGAAGTAGAGAATTCTAAATTAACCCAGAAGTTAATTCTATCTAATGTGTATACATACCTATTAATTCTATACTTTATAATATTTCATTTCTATTGAATTTATAGCATATTACTTCCTAACAATATTATGTATTATCTTATACTGTTGTCTTACAAACATTGAGAGCTGCGATACCAGAGTCAAATTCCTTATGTGTCTAACCATGCTTGGCCAATAAAGCATATGAGTAAAGTATTGGAGTATTTCTATGGTGCTACTAAATACTGACTGAGCACAAAAGTTTTAAAAATCTTTTCACTGTAGTCAATAGGAAAATTACTATTCATCTCTTTCTTTTATTAACAAGCATTTTACCATTATGTTAACAATTTAACATTTATATTAGAAAATGCAACAATTTCCCCATTACTTTTATATGAATAGCCTCAAAAGCATAGATTTTAAAAAGAAAAGGTTAAGTGAGATATAGAATCATTCCAAAGAAAGAGCACACAGGCAAGTGCCATAGTGTAAACATTACTGTACACTAACATAAAATATGCAAATTAAAACTATGTGGAACATATTGTAGTAGCAGAATTTCTGGATATTTGTTTTTTTTTAAACTTTAAAGTAAAAAGCACAGATCTGTAAGCAACATAAATATTCTGAATTTATAACCAATAGAACTTTATTTAAGGAACTTTGTATACAGTATTTGCTTGCCTTTTCATAGAAGTCAGAGAAAGGGGAGGGGGAGAGGGAGGAAAAGAGTAATACACACACAGTGTATATACAGTATCTCTCTGTGTGTGTATGTATGAGTATATACCCCCCCACATATATATATATAACTGAGGTGCAGTGGCACAGCGGACTAGCGCCGCCAGTTATGCCGACCAGAATGGCCAGCATTCTGGCAGGTTCGGTCCGCAGCTCCGCATGACGTGGTGAGCTCCCGTCACTTGCCTCAGCTTCTGCCCACCCAGCAGTTCGAAAGCACGACACAACTGGCAAGTAGATAAATCGGGTACCACTTTGGTGGGAGCTGGCTGGCTTCGGCGGGACGGTCAAGACAAGCGGCGAGTGGCAAGAGGGTGAGTGGCGCGGAAGTTGAGTGGCAAGGCGAAGGCGGCCCAACCTCCTGCCGGGGGCGGAGCAGAAATGCGGAGATGCCCGGAAGCAACATCACACCGGCCAGCAGGGGGGTGGGATTAGTTTACACAAAATTGTATAGATAGCTAACCTATGTAAGCCGCCAAGAGTCTTTGGCAATTGGCGGCATAGAAATATGTGTAATAAATAAAATCTTAAACTTGCAGTGCTCCTTGAACCTAGCACCACAGCTCAGAGAGGTCTCCAGGAAAGTGAAGCCTTCGTGAAGCAGAGCCCCCCTTTCAGACTGGCAGAGCCCCCCCCTCCAGCCACCACTCTTTACCTGACCACCTGACTTGCCACGTCCATACTGCCTCCCTTCCACGAAGCCCACATCCCAGTCTGTCCGAATAACACGGTCATCCAGCCGGGTTCCATTGATGAAGCGCATGGCATGTTCAGCTTCCGCTTTTGTGTAGTATCTGGAGCATTGTTTTAGGAAAGACTTGCAGGATCAGGCTGCCAAGGAAGTTCAGATCACAGAGGGAGGCCTCCTTCTCCTCAGAGAATGGGAACCAGGCCGGAAAACGGGTTAGAGTTTTCCAGCCCTCCAGTGAGGAACCTGCAAGCTCCATGAGGGGCACAAAGTCTCCAGCTCCATGCCCAGCACCTTTGGCGAGAAAAACAGACCAGGGAGCAAATCTGAAAGACTCCCTTGGCACAAGGAAATGCTGTGGGGCAGAACACGCCATGCCGAGCCACTCCAAAGAGCACCCTAGTTGAGGGTGTAGCTGCCATAAACATGACATGGTTTACATTACATTCGTACACCATAAGTTGCCCAAAGTCACTTCACACAGTGAGATGGGCAGGATATAAATTCAACAAACCAATAAATAAAAGATGCAGGCTGAGGCTACCTGAACGAAGAAAGCAAAATAAAGCAGGAGACTTATCTTCTCCACACACCGCTTCTCCTGCTCTAGAGCCTGAAGAGCCACCCAGGGATCTCCCCTCGCGACCTGGCCAATGGCAGCCCGCAGCCCCCAGGCCAAGGATACTCCACAAAGCAGAAGCCGCAGGGCGTCTTCTTGTACTTGTCCAGGCCCATGATGATGCGCTTGACGTCGCCACACTTGGAAAAGAGCTCGTGGATCTGCTCCTCCGTGGTGTAGAAGGAGAGGTTGCCCACATAGAGCGTGGAGGAGGCCCTCAGGACTTTCTCATGGAACTTCACCTCCTTCTGAAAAGAGCCCACAAGAGACCCGTTAGACGCCTCGCCCTCTTCGGGGCCGGCCAGCATCCGGGCGCCGGTCCGGCTCGGCAACCTACGGAGGGCGCCGGACCAGCCGCACGGGGGGTTCTGCGAGGGGAAGTCCAGGCTTGTTCGTGGCTGCGAGGGAGCAACAGCAAACGGAAGGCACGAGCAGGCGAGGCCAGGCGAGGGCCTATCGTTGCCGCGGCTGGTCGGCCGGCCGGACGTTTAGGCTGGATTCGGCATCTTTGTCCAATCCTGGAATCCCTCCCAAGGACCCGGGAGAGACGGATGTTGTTACCGAGTGGTTGAAAAGTCTGATCGCAAGACGGAAGCTGCTCGAGTCAAGCTTACGATCGTATTATTATTCCCCCCCGCCCGGATTGGCAAGGCCAACTCGTTCACACGTGCACAAGCACTGTTCTGGGTCTCTAAAGGACAGAAGAGTGCAAGGGGAGCCCCGCTCTCCCTCCCGGCCAGGAGGAGCCACGCGAGGTCCCGCCCCACTCCCCCGCGATCTAGGACGAAGCTCTACTTTGGCCGGGGCGCGGGCTTCTGGGCATGGCTGGAGCCGTGGGCAGAGCGTATCCAGAGAGCGGACGCCGTCCTACCTTGTAATGCTGTTCAAGGTATTCGCTGAAGCCGCAGTGCGAGTCGCTGGTGAGCATTTTCAGGGTGGCGCTGAGGAGCCCCGACATCTTGCGCGGCGATCCGGACGGCCTCTCTCGCCCAACCCCGCCTGAACGCCAATTGGCTCGAACGCACGTCGCTCAGAAGAGCCCTCCCTTTCCCGAAGCCCTTTTGTTGGGCACCCCGGAGCGCGTCACGAGCAGCTTCGCCGCTAGGGTTGCCGGGGATTGTGGTTTGGGCTGCGGGCCTCGCGCCTGAAAGGCGCCGCGGAGAGATTTCTGGCGTGCTTTGCGTGGAAGGCGGAGGTTTGGTCGGGAAAAGTGGGCGGCCATTTTCTCTGGGCCTCCATCTGTCGGGGCTTTTCTTAACCAGGTGCAGCGTCAGAAACACGCCCTGATGGGGAGAGGACAGAATTATATAAAGCTTTGAGAGACTTTGGAGGAGAAGAATAGTGTAGGGCAGTTTTTTTCAATCTTGGCAACGTTAAGAGGATATGGACTTCAACTCCCAGAATGTCTCAGCTGGCAAGGCTAGCTAGGGAATTCTGGGAGTTCACTTTTTAAGAAAGTTTTGCATTTTTTGCAGTTTTGCTACAAATCATGACCTGGATTAATGAGAACATACATTGACACTTCTCTCAGAATTGCCAAGATTGAAAAATACTGATCTAGGGTGGCCAAAGACAAGGAGGAATTTGCAACTTGAGAAAGCTTGCATCTTTTAATCAAATTGGCTAGTCAGATAAGGTGATACTAGGCCCTTTGGATATAAAATGGTTATCAGATTCATTCTTGTTTTTCAATGAAGTCTCATAGCAAATATGCAATAATGCCCATTCCCAAAAGAAAGCTTTGTGGTGGTGAGCTCTGGAAGTACATGCTCAGAAGCACTCTTGCCTGAGCTTTAATGTTTATCTTCATTTATTTATTTCTTCCTTATTCCCTTTGGGTCACCTACCAATCACTTGGCCATTGAAGGTTAAACCCTAAAGAAAGATTGGGGCACTTTAATAGGAAGCAAGATACCTTCTGTGCATGCTCAAGGACCTTCCAGAGAGAGAGGGCAGCCTAGGGCTTGCCCAAGACAGATTTCCTAAGTAGGTTGTGAGAAGGACTTTGTTTAGCCAGAATTAACAATGTACAAATAAAATACTGTTTAGCTAGTCAGGAAGGTCTGTGAAAGGGCAATAAATGGACATGGTACTTCCTTCTTCACAGCCACTTGGGCATCTTCAAGTAGCCTTCATAGGGCAACAGAAAGGCAGTCCTCGCTGCAGTTCTGCCAGCACAGGCTGCAGGATGCTCAAAAAGTGGGAGAAATTATTATGGAGAGGGCAACTGCTTAGGATATAAACTACAACAACTAAGGTTGTTAAAAAACACTTTTCCCCCCAAAGATCTATTATTCTACATTTCAAAAATGGAAGAAGAAAGAGGCAGTCTGGAAATAAGAGGTATCTCAACTTTTGTATAACGTTTAAGTTTTGGGGTATTCTTAGATTTTTTTCTCTTCCTTGTGTAGGTTCTTTCAAAACTGCTGTTTTAAAGAGATTTCTGATTCAGCTCGGGCTTTCATTTAACAATTTGAGTCTGTAGGTCAGAGCCTGGATCTCTGGGAGCTGCTGTACTGGATTCAAATTCCTTGCATGTCTATCCATCCTTGGCCAATAAAATATCTGAAGTATCTGTCAGCAGCGTTATCCCATCCAGCCTCATTTGCAGGATGCAGCCTCATTTGCAGGATGCAGGAAGTGTATTAGGATTATTTTGCGTGTCTAAGGTTCCAAAGGAAGGACAGTCTCACGCAGCCTTACCCAGTACATATGGAAATACAGGGGAAGGCCAATGTGGCTGGGCTTGATCAGGCTTGGTTAGGACATCCTCTAATCTTGTCCAGCCATCACTGCCTATTGCACTGCATTTCCTCTTGATTCAGTCCCATCCAGGTGGCTCCTCATAAGAAGGGATGGAAGCTGCACTTTCCACTCAGGCCAAATTGACCCTTGATGCTGCTCCTAAAGAGTGGCTGTCAGGAAGAGAACTCTTATTTGTTTAAGCCCCATCAGCAGACTTCCTTGGGCTCGCACATTTTATTTAATTACAAGAATAGAAAAGAGAAAATGTAAAATGTCTTTCTGTTCTTGCTGCCTCTACTTTATTCTAATATGTTATTATTTCTTTCAGGGATAATTCAAGAACTGATGAACCAAGAGACATTATTTGATGTATCAGAAGTTATTGAGAAGCTGTTCAGCAGGATAGAAAATACGAATAAAGAAAGTTGGAAAGAGAGTCAGAAAGCCCAGGTAGAGAAAGACAGCAAGGATCATTAAAGGCAACTTATGTTGCAAATCCAGGAAACAGCCCAACAAAAATTTGATTGCAAACATGGCTTTCTCCATAATGTATTTGTGTGTTAGTTAAATGCTTAATATTCTGTTCTTTCACATATCTCCCAAGTTAGAAGATAGAACAGTTATATCAGCCCAAACCTCTCTTATTGCAGCAGCATACATGAGGAAAGAGTGAAGAGAGAGAAGGTCCGATTGCTCTTGTTAAATGATACTGGTTGACCTATGTCAGACTAGCCAGCAATCTACCATTGCCTGCCAGATCATCTTCTGTCCTCCTCTACTTTTTTGTTCTTAGCAAAGTGATGCTTACTAGCTCCATTTCCTCTTTTCTGCATTTTCATGGGGTTTCAAATGCCCTATGATGAAGTTTATAATTGCATAGCTTTAATATTTTGGCTGTCTTTTGAATAAATATTTAAATAGTTTCTATGCAATTTAAGGGATTTCAATTTTTATTCTTGTTTTTCTACAGGTTGAAGAAACAGCAGTTAACTTATGGAACTGGACTGTGGCAAAAAAAACAGCCCCTGGTATCACTGATATGCAAAGAGTTAAATGTCAGTTCGAGTTCTCAGCCATAAATAGTTTAGTTTAGCAGGAATATTTTAGTTTACTAAAAAGAGTAAAAAGTTTTCTGTTTAGCTTCTTGCATAAATGCATAACCTTTCACAAATGCCCTTACCTTCTTGCAAATTTGTAGATGGTACACAGATGTTTTCTATCTTTTCTTGCCCCATTAAATCATAGTTTTTGCAATATAATTTTATTTTGGACAGCACTGAAGAGGCACTCAGACTGACATTAGGACTTTCTATGTTTTCATCTGAATATGATGCTGGGGTGAACTGAATTGGAACAAATGGAAATGGTGAACTGAACACAGCATGTGTCACTGATAAATATGTTGCCCTCTATACTGTTGACGCATATGTTGCATTTACTCCACATCACAAAGATTTGTTTTCTTAACCCCTATGTTTTCACTGAAAATTGAAACAGTTTACATCTTTGCATATTTCTATAGTGCGCCATGTTGCCTGCAACCTGATGATGTTTTGTGAAGTAAGTGATCCAAATGAGGAGATGATGCGAAGGCAAATTTTGGTAATCAGAGTTTGTATCCAAATATAATTTGTGTTTATCTGTTTTCCAAAATGCTAAAACGTTAATAAGGTTCAGAAAGTTAGAAGAATATATTTTTTTATTGTTGTTAGCCGCTGAGAGTCTTTGGATTTCGGCAGCATATAAATTTAATAAATAAATATTGTTTTCTGATACATTTCAAATTATTGTTCTGTATCCAAGAGAAATTAACAGTAGATTTGGCTTCTTGTATAAAGAAATAAGGTTTCTTTAAATTAGTATGAAGAAAAAAGTATTCAGTGAGCTATATTTAAAATGAGTAAATATTTAGTCATAATATATATGCATCTAAATATGAACCATGATGGAAAATACATTTTTGAATATTAACATTCAAGGATGTTAATATTCAAACATGTTTTTGCACAATTTTACATTAAGAGATATGTCAGAACATCATCCCTTTTGTGTCACAATTTCTGTTTTATTAACAGGATTAATAAAATAAGATCCTGCAGATGAATATTGTCTCTCTGCAAGATCATTATTCCTCTTCTAAGGCAGTTTCAGCACTTCTGTCCTGGATGAGTAAATTACAGTTTCTGATTACATCTGACCTGGAAAATTGATACATTTTTGGCTTATGAAATAATGACAAAAACAAGATCTACTTTCCTACTTAGGAAACAGAACTTAAAACAACCATTTCCTGTTTCTGACAAAAAATGGTATTTAACTGTTATTTGAGCAAACCAAGAAGATGATACAGAAATGTTTCATGATGTGCATTATTATCTTAGTAACTAATTGATGATGATGATGATGCCTAAACAATCACATTATAAAAGACCCTGGAAGATTATGTGAAATACATCTAGGTGCTGGATTTGCCAATGTTACTGTTTTATTTTAAATCTGCATGTATGTTATGATCTAGATGTTAATGAAGACAGGAAAAGGTTGGGTGGATGTTGGAAAACCTGGCTTTGCAAATAAATTCCTTGAAATGGCCCTGAATGTAAGTTGATGTCTTTTAATGTATGTAAGCTTTTAGTAGGTGACATAATGGATGCCTGTATATATTTTAAGCATATTCTGTGCTTTATTTTACAGGATCTAGAGAAACTTCACACCCAGCTAAATAAGAATTGCAGCAGTGAAGCTGAGGCTAATATGTACAAACCTGACATAGAGAAGGATGTATTCAAAGTTCTGTCTTACCAGGCTGAAGCTGTATGTTTGCAAAATAATTCAATTCAACTAACAGCATAATGGCAATAAATGGATTTTATCCATATTGCTATTCCATAATGCAGTTTCTATAGTTCATTGCCTTGCTGCTTCCCAAATTGCTACTAAATCTGATATACTCATTTTGTGAGCACTCTTCTAATGCAAAATTGTATTAGAATGTTTGGACTTTAATTTAAAAGAAACTTAATCCAAGTGATTAATTAGCACGTCCTGTTGCTTTCTCAGGCAGTTGCTGTTGCAGATTTTCAGAAAGCAGTCATGTGTGTTCAGCGGTGTAAAGATATCCTGATCAGACTGCCAAAAGAGGTCAGAGATTCAATCTGAAATGCTTTTTTATTCTGTTGCACTGCCCTTGTGCATCAGAGCTATGAAAAAAATAAACTGTCTTCATTAATTCTTAGCCTTTTTAAAATAGCAGTTACAAAACTTTGGTATAAATTACTCTTACTTAATTGCAGGCTTGTTACCTTTCTCTCCTATGCTATAACTTTGGCATAGAAACATACGAACTCAAGAGATATGAGCAGAGCTCCTTTTGGCTCAGGTAATCTTGCTCTTACATTTTGATATTAAGAAGTAAAATGCCCAGTTTTGCCTTATGTATAGTTACTGAGGTCCCAAAAAAGCATTTATCAGAATGATCTGATTCTGGCTAGAGATTTAGAGTTCCTTCAAGCTGCAGACAGACTAGTTAAGATGAAGGTATTTTTATAAGTGCTCAGCTGGTTTGATGCAATTTAATAATTGCAATTAAATTAAATAATTTAATTTAATTAAATAATTTTAATTTGATAATTAAATAATTAATAAATAATTCAATTAAATTAAAATAATTTAAGCAACAAATTAAACTTATTTGCCAAAAAACAGTTCTATTCTGGCTTTTTGAAAGAGAAGATTTTTGTGAGCATTACTGCAGAATATTAGCTATCATTGAAATGTCTCAGCTTTCTGTTTCAAGTAAAGCTGGAATATTTACATAATATGGGATCATATATTAATGCATGGAAATCATGATTGTTTCTTCAAAATATTTATTTTATTTTTTAAATTTATATGCTGCTGAATTCAAAGTGACTTGGCTTTGAATTCAGTGGCACATAGATTTAATAAAATTAAAATTGTGAGTGACATGCATCTGGTCAAGCGAGTAGGACAATTTAGAAGTTAGGATGCCTGAAGGCCTCTGTAACCTTCCCCCAGAGAAAAAAGTTTCAGCTACTCTGTATTCTTTTCCTTTAAACTTTGCAGTAGAAGTGCTCCAGTATAATTTCTTAACAGTTTAAGGTGCAGTATGTCAAATAATAACATTGCAAAATTAATACAGTGTTAGGACATTGGGCCTGTTTACGCAGTGTGGGTGTCCTTTGAGAATGCATTTTTATTTATCCACTGAGTTTTTTTCCCCTCCATGGTCAGTTAATCCATTCTGATTCTTTCTTTTATTAAACAGCCTTAGCTATGAAGTTGGAAAGATGCACAAAAACTCTTCAATTAGTAAAGAAATGCAGGTGAGAAATCTTTGTAATCCAATGGAGAATACTTTTGTCATTCAGTGTGAGAACTATTAACACATTACCTTTATTGTCCCTTTCCAATTCTCAGCATTTTGAGTTTTAATATTCATTTTATTTTATTTATAGGCTAAAGTGCTGCGATTATTAGCTACTGTGTATTTGGAGTGGGATTACAAACAGTATCAAGAAAAAGCTCTGCAGGTTATCATCATGGCTAATGAGGTGAGGCTGATTTCTGAGTTGGACTAATTCTTGTTAAGATTTTTGCAGTCAGTAGAACGACTCCCAAGATGATATTGAATTTGGAAATCTGTCTTAGCCTATGGTGGGAACAAAATAAGAAGGAATCTGGTAGCACCTTTCTCAACAGATTTTATTAAAAGGTACAAGAGTTGCTTAAAAGTCCAAAGTTGCTTTGGATAATGAGATGGGCAGCATACAAATTTAATGAGTAAATGAAATAAAAAATAAGTTTTTATGAGCCACAGTTCCTTTCATCAGATGCATAGAATGTACAGTATACAATAGTGTGATATTTATTTATATACAATATACATACAAATCTTACTTCATCTCTATGCATCTGATAAAATTATGGTCAAAATTGTTTCTTGGTTCTAATAGATTTTTATTCAAAATGATGGGGAACAAAGAGAACAAAATAATTTTTCACCTTTTAAAATGAGAATAACAGTTTGAGGTATCTGAGATTTATGAAGACAACATTTTAATTATGTATAAGACTTCTTAAGTAAACTGAGATTTTTGAGGATCTCAAACCAAGTTTAAGTGCCATATTATCTGGTGTGGTTCAAGTCTATTCTTCACCATGGAAGTTAATTGGTGACTTTGGCAAGATGATTTCTCAAGCCAATCTACCCCTCCCCGGCCCCCAAGATTGCTATCTTGGGGAGAATGGAAGGAGTACTGGAATCACCATCCTGAGCTTCCCAAAGAAAAGTGGGGTATAAATCAAACAAGAACTATAATTATGAACTGGTAATCTGGCAACAGCAGGTAGATTGTTGCTAAGAATGTTTAAGATTATTCTAGAAGATATATTATGGAGAATACTTGAGAAAAGTTTTGACATTCTGTATGAATAAGATGAATTCTGACAGCAGCGAGTTAAAAGTACCCTGAATCCGATGAAAATAATTTGATTGTCAACTAACATTTTGATGTCTTGATTTACAGGAGAATTTACATCCAGCTGGTTTTTACTTAAAAATTAAAATTCTCCTGAAAGGTGATATATCAGATGAAGACATTAGAAAAGGTATTATTTTTGGTTCAGAGTAAGATCAACCACATTACCACTCAAAGTCTGTGTTGTAATGGAAAAGGAGATGGACTGTACTGATTCTCAGTCGGGTAGTAGTAGCAGCAGCTTAATTTTAAATTGTACAGGTTTGAATTACACTGATTCTTAACAAAGGAAAGGGAGTTTAAATTAATACAGGAGCCACTAAGAGTTTTACAACCAGAATACACATTTACACATGTGAATTCTTCCTTTCCTTCTTTCTACAAGCCAAGATGATTGGGTAAACTCGTTTTCCTGCTGCACACCAATGTAAGCTCCCCCCAGTGAGGCACCACCTTGCTGTGGTTGGGGGGCTTGTGTGCTCTAATGAAGATGAGAGCTCTGCCAGAGG
>JANHZU010007603.1:235091-249995 GCA_032468055.1 Acrochordus granulatus | reverse complement strand
AAAAACAGGCATCTGGACTGGATTTTTCTCAAGTCGAAGACGTTTCACCTTTTATCCAAAAGGCTTTCTCAATTCTTATTCTTACTTATTTTTAATAAATACATTTCAGTTTATATATCACACTGCTTTTCAAAACTTTTAGTTTAGCAGGTACTTGTTGCAAGTTTGTGTTGCAAAATGATGAGCAAAGTCAGAAAAACTAATGTTTTCAGATTGTTGCTACTTTGCCTGCACAAGCATGATTATTATTTTTTTAAATAGCGATTCCCTCTCTAAGTTGCTTATGATCTTCTCTTCTGACCCACATTTTGACAACTCTGATCTGCTCTGATGAGGGGAGAAAATAATTATGGTTCCACTGGTATTTCTTGTTGCAGTTCTCCCAGTTCTGTCCTCTTGATAAAGCTGTCCTGCTTGCTCAGAGAACATGCCTGCTCATGGCTGCTGCAGTTGATCTGGACATGAGCCGAAACAATTTGCTGCCTGCTGATGAGGTAGAATTTGGATGGAATTAAAGTGTTACACTTTTGTATTTTAGGACTAGTGCCTTGTGGAAGTTCAAGAAAGGCCTAATTCAAAAAAGATGCCTGCTTGTCTTTGGAAATGAGAATATTTGATACTCAGGACATTTTTCTAGTGCCTAACATTATATATTGTAAACCTGTACTCATTATGCCCTTTTTTGCTCCTTTGGACAATCTTTCAAGGCATTTAAATTAAAAAAATATCTAGGCATTGCTTATCCATAGATAAGTTTAAAATATGTATGCAAAAAATGAGATGCATTTTTCCCAACCACTCCAACAAACATTGTAATGCTCTCACATATAGTTTATCTGAAATGTATGTTGACTTCCAAAGCAGGCAGAACTGCTGACTCAGGCCCTTGGATGCATCCAGTCATGCAGAGCGATCTGGAAAGTTTTGAAGCAAACAGGTGAGCTAGAATTTCCACAGGCATATGCTACCACTTCCAAAATAAATTAACTGTGAAACCTGTTTGTCTTACTTAGTGATGGCAGTGGGATGTTTGTTCCAAGGCTGAAACCTGTCAGAAATACAAGCCTGTTTCAGGCACTTGTACACCCTCAAGCAAGGCTGCAGCCTTTTCAGAGCAGACTGGGGGCGCTCTCTGGACTCTGAATTACAGTGTCACTTGAGAAGCAAGGCTGAACTTGCACTCTCCTTTCAAAACTAGAGAAGCAGTGGAAATAGGGGTAGACAGAGATTGGGTGCAGAACGATGAGATTAAGGTAACTCCGGTGATATTTAATATCACTAATTCTATGAAAGGTATTTAATATCACTAATTCTATGAATAATTCTTTCATAGAATTAGTGATATTAAATATTACTTTACTTGTTACTTTAAAACGTAGATATTATGTTACTTTAAAACATAGATATTACTTGTTACTTTAAAACGTAGATATTATGTAAGCCCAGTCTGTGGGGCTAGTTTATGGCTCTGCATATTCCATGAAGCCAGAGTTGGCTAGGGGTTAGCATCATGGAAAAACAAGCTCTAAGTGGAGAAGGCAAGGAATCTTTGCAAGTCTTCCAGCTAACAAATAAGAAACGGGTTCTATTGTGTAGATATCCATGGAAGGTGTGTCAGAAGCATCTCCATGTGCTTTCAAACTTTAGATATGTTTGTAAATCTCAAATGTCACCTCAAATGTCACTGTTTACTGGACACCAGACAGGTGTTACCTGATCTCTCTCATTGCTTCATGGGCTTACAAAGGCCCATCTGCCATCTGTATTCCTCTTTGCTGGGCTGACATGGTACAGGCTGGGTGTCGTTTGCCCACCCAGTCATACCTCCTGAGCTACTAAAACGGGACTTGCCTTTTGTTCAACAGGCGATTTCCCCAAGGATCCCACAGACACGATATTACTGCTTTATGAATTTGAAGCCAGAGCCAAGCTAAATTCCCCTGCAGTGTCCAGCCTGTTAGATGAAGTGCTGGCGCTTCCACAGCTGGAGATCAAGACTCTGGAAACCATTGCATGTAAGAGCCAGGCCTGCTCCTCCAGCTACTCTTCCTGAGGGGAGTCTTGCATTTCAAGCCAGTTGTTACAAAGCAGATCCTTTGCCTCATGAGTCTGAGGCAAAGAAGACTCAAAGCAGACACTGCCCGCCTTTTAGCCTTTTTCTTTTTGAGCAGCAATCCTGTGGTATTATTAAACAGCACCTGGACAGTGGTTTTAAAGGTGTCTCTTTTCCCCATGACTTCTTTCTCAAGCATTGGCCATGGAATCACCAGCTCACTATCCCTCCCTGTGTAAGAGGGCTCTCAAGATGATCTTGACTATCCTTAGGAAATGTGAATCCATTGATACAGTCACCTATAGGTAAGTAGTTACACTGAGAAGCAGTTGGGTGCATAAGGAGTATTTATCCTGGTTGCATATGCAGTGGGGGGGTTAGGGAGAGAATGGCTGTTACAGGTAAAATTCTTAATGAAAGGCATACAGACACCATCTTATTTCTTGTCAAGAAAAAAGCTCTAGGTATTTTTCTCTGTATCAGGACTCTTGACAGCTGCTTCTTTCTGAAAAGTTGGAAAGGAATGGCTGCTTTCTCCTTCCCTGTTGATGAAGCCTCACTGAGATGAGATGAAGGACTGGGCAAGCCTGTCCCAGTGCACTTGCCAAGAACCACGCAAACAAAGGTTTGCGTGCCAGGTTGCTTGCCAGGATGGGGTTTGGATGTCTTGCAGAGTAGGCAGGAAGAAGGTATTATGCGTCTTTTTCACTAAGATCTGTCCTTTTGTTGTATTTTACTACTCAGCAAATGTCTACACAGCTTGGTCCACCTTTCTCTGCCATCAGGCCCAATTGAGGCAGAGGTTTGGGTGCTGGAGGAGGCCTGGGCCTATTTTGAAGATGCTCTAACCATGTTGGACAACACAGTTAGTATCATTCAGCTTCTTTCTGTGACTTTTTATAGGACTACTTAAAGTCTGCCAGGTGTTCATTTTGGTAGAGCAGAATATTCATCTGGCTTTTCATGTTATGTGGATGGAGACCACCACCCTCTGTGTGTTATTTGTTAAGTGGACCCCAATTCTGTCTAGGAAATTAATAGAGGCAATTTATCTGTACACATCTTCACATACTTAACAGTATTAAAGCCAAATGCAGCCAAACAAGTATTTTCCCCTCTTGGTTACAACTATGATTGGACTAAAAACTGTGCTGTATTAATTTGAATACCAGCAGGTACTACAGACTAGTTATCCAGAGGTGGAGATAATCTGGCTAATGACTAGAGCCTGGAACACAGGGATATTCCAGTACTGTGCTGGCAAATACAAGGAAGCAGAGCAGTGGTGTGGCCTAGGAATGCGGTTCTTGGTATACCTGGGGCCTTTGAAGAACAGCTACGAGAATCAGGTGAGGGAGGAAGAGCACAGGAGTTGATCACACTCCAGAGCACCTTCTGAAATGGTTTTTCATAAAGGAATGCAGACACGGTGGTACCACATAAGTGACTGGGGGATTTAGCATTGAGCGGGGCATAGGGCATTTCAGCCCCTTGGGCTTGATTCCAAAACATCTCATGTCCTTTCCCAAGAGGGGCAGCTCGCTCCTAAGCAGTTACTTGAAACCGAGTCTGAAGAACTGCAAAGGCACAATGGGTAGCATTTAACGCAGTCCTTGATTTAGCGTGCCACTTGTTTCTCCCAATTCCAGCCTATTTAAGCTGGTAGAAGGGCTGCGCTGCACTCTTCAGCCATTGTTAGTTGGTTTGGGTACTTTTGTCCACAGATGATTGGTGTTTACAGCGAGGTGCTGGACAAATTGGACAAAGCAAAGGAACTTCATTCAAAAGAAGAGTGACGGCAACCATGGCCCCACCAGCTGCCTTGCGCCGAAACTGGAATTGCCAGCTACTTACACACCTGTGTTCTCCGCTAGTAGTCATTGGCAAGTGGAATTAGCAGCTCTGTTCAATGGAGTGTGTTTCACAAAGTTGAATAAAGGAGTCCTAATTGTCTGCAAAGACATCCCTTTTCCCTTATATATTGTGAGTACATTTATACTGCAGCTTTTTTCTAGAAGGCAAGGCCATCTACCAAAACAATTTGCCCATTTGATCCTAACAAAATAGGTCCCATCGGCTTCGTAGAATCTAAGTCCAGAGCTGTAGTTCAGCTTCTCCAGTGTACCACACCCCCCTAGCTTTCTCTCTCATTAACACAGCCAGGCAGGCAGTTTCTGAAGCACGTAGGTCACCTTACTCCTGCAGGTAGCCATCTACTGGACTGCACACACGCCTTCATTGTAAGGTGAATAAACCCGTTGCGTGCCAGTGTTTGTCACAATGTGTAAATGTTTGCAAGTCCTACATTTGCAATGCAGCAGCTGGCTTGGGAGAGCTCCGCTAAAGCTTCAAAGTAACAGCAAAGAGAATCCATTTTGAGTGGATGCATGTTGTGTTTAATCTGATTTTCCTCAGAATAGCAAAATCAGAGCATGTATCTTTAAAGAATTCTTTCATAGTGTGATGACCAGCAACTTAAATTGCTTTAAAAGAGGGTTCCAAAGCAGCTGAAGAAGGGACTAATGAAGGGCTATAACTGAATTCACATATAGATGTAGACGATGGAAGTGGTGGCTTGGGATCAATATTTCTGGCACATGAAGCTCTACCATCTTGGCCCCCAGAGCCAACCCATCAACAGAGGACTTCCCAAGAAAAGAGCAGCAGACAGGCTCATTGCAATGTTCGTTTATTAAAAATATATGTCTCCTTGGAAGAAACACTGGTAAACCAACTAGTGTCATGATTTGATACTTTCAGCTATGCTATGGAGTAGGTAGGCCCTTCCTCCATGAGCCTAGAAGACAAGGTGACCGGCTATTACAAAATAAAAGTAATAGGAGCCTGGAGACCAGCCACCCCCAAGCTGTGGCTATTATGCATAGTCCAGTTCATCAGAACATGCCTTGCATCACAAGCTGAGCAGAGGAAGTTGGTGGCAGCCTCTCCCTCCCGAATTCCTTTCACCAGGGACTCTGGTGCCTGAGAGCAGCTTCCTCTCTTATGCTTCACAGTCCCACCAGTCAAGAGCAGCTCTAGGACTTACAAAGTTCCACTTGAGGGTTCCTGTAACACCAGCTGATGTGGAAATGGCTTCTCACTTACCAGAATGAATCTCCGCAAGATGACAGTTTTCACCCATGTTTAACAATGAAGGCCGTGCACAAATCACACAATGAATGATATAGCTACCTACCAGCTATGGAGCAGACAGCACCAACCTGCTACAAGCCAAAGCCTTGCCCTACTTGGACAACTTGGATCTTCTCCCATAGCAGCCATGGCTCTCGCTCCATGGACACGAGATGGGCACAATCATCAGTTTGAAACTTGAGATGGGGGCAAGATGAAGAAAGTGGGCAAATCTCCTCTGGCCCACCAGCAAGGATTTGTACCAATCCAGCAATGCTTGGAAACTCCACCCAGAACTCTCCACCTTGTGATCCAGCATATTCACTTGTTCGGTATGTTCAGTAATAAAAAAGGTCTGTTTGCACCTACAGTCTACACGCTGTCATGACCACATATCGAGGCTTCCCATGGACAGCTAGCCACAGTCCGTGGAAGACTAACAGTCTGTGCCACGCAGAGGGCGCATTCTTGATTGCACTTGCCCTTTGCTATCCTGAAGAACTGCAAGCAAGGAATGGCTGGGTCCATCTCTGCAATGAGGATTATGTAGAAACACAAAATAAGACAAAGAATGCTATTCTTCACAGAGCCTCTAAGGATTTGTTTGGTCAGGAAGGGCTTCAAGGGTTGCAACCAAAATTGGCACAATTCTGCTAGAATCAGAACTTCTCCAGTTCTTGAGTCAATTTTCCACTGAAAACATGACTGAAAAGATTGACCCTCCAAGGCACAGGCTTCTCTTCGCATCCCCTGCTGCTGCCAGCTTCTCGCTGCATGGAACTCCATGTCCTTCCATCAGAACAAGTCAGTGGGGTGGAGTGGAGTCCCTGCAAGTGATCTGGCTGCAACACACAACAGCTGTGCTCATTCCACAGGATGGGTCTGGAAACTATTTACAATGGAACAATCTTAAAAAATAAGTTAAAAAACTGGATTGGATACCCGTTCAGTTCATTATTAAAATCAAAAGCTTGGAATAACGAAAAGCCAACACACCAACACAAACATGATTTTGGTTTAACAGCAGCTTAAAAAAACCTGTCATGCAAACACATCAGGTGACATAAAACAATGTGCAGTTAATATGTAGCATTATCCTTTTGCGTGCTCAAATAAATGGTTGTAACTTGTTATGTGGTTCTAGGCCCTCTGTTTGCTCATAATCACAATGCCAGCTTCTCTCCTTCTGAATGCAGAAACTGGCTTTGGAAAAACCACAGAACAGCACCCAAAACTCCGTACCATTCACTTCACCTCCAACCACAGCGATTTCTGTCCCAATGGCTGAGGCAAGGCAGCAATTCCTTCTTTCACAAAGAACGTTTCAGCAGCCCCCTTGTGTTCTCTAGTCATTGTGTGTGTGTATATGTGTGTGTGTGTAGACACACACACACACACACATATATATATATATATATTTCGAGCATATATTAAGATATATATATATGCATACACACACAATTAGAAATCACGATAAATAAAAGCATTCTGTTGTCTTTTCTTGGTAAAGTTGACAGGCTGCCAGTCTCCATTCTATTTAGAGGGGCAAAAACTGTCCACATCGGTCACATCAGCAGCTCTTGAGGCTCGTTGGCAACTGCCACCTGCCTTGCTTTTTGACTTTAACAGTTGATGTCTTTTTTTTAATTAAAAACACAGAAAACTCTCAAATAGGGTTTGTCTCCATTTCTAAGGGAGCAGCAGGATTGTCCATGCAGGAATGGTGGGGACCATCACTTGATGAAAGAGGCTGGTGCATCCCAAGGAAAAGAAAAACAGGACTAGAAAACGCAATTGTCAACCATCCAGAAAAGGGACAGGGGTGGTCTGCTTGCTCCCCCTCTCAGGGTAGAGGATGGAGGAAGCGCCACTGATCTTCTAATAGGCTGATTGAAGGAAAGGGACATCACAGTTTCTCAGAGGACGGGATCCAGATATAATGCCCAGATTGGTCTTCTATTATCTGTTTGATTTTACTGTAAATCTCTTCCAGGGAGTCTCCTTGTACAATGGCTGCGGAAGGAAAACAAAAGCTGCTTAACTAGAGGAAGGGTCCCATTCCTTCCCCACCTCCAAGGGCAACATGCTGCTGCAAATGACCTTCCTTGGATTTTGCATTATCTCCCCATTTTTATGCATTTTTTTATTTTGTACCCTTGTTTTTCACACTCCTTCCCATTTCTGCAACAAAATAGGCATACCAGAGGTGAGGTGAGCAGCCACCCACCAGAACTCTTACCTGTAAAATACTCTCCAAATTCCTGCTCCAATTTCATGGCTTTGTCAAAGACCTTGTTGGCTTGTTCATAAGTCTGCCTCCGGTTCATCTCCCTGCAAGCCCAGCAAAAAACAGCCTCAATGCAAAAGCAACTGGCCCAAGAGGAGCTTGTATATTTGTCTGAAATTTGACTTTTCCTCAAGCTCTGTTAGGGACTCCTGGATTATTAGGGAATGCCACAAAATAAATAATTGTCTCAACTGCACCTGAAACAACAGGTGGAGGAAAAGCGAGATGGGTGGCAGTCTTGGAGAGGGTTTGTGGCCCATGGATGGTGTGGAGCCACTGGAGGCCATGGAGAAACCAAGACTGGCAATTCCCAGAACTGGGCGCAGGGGAATGCATCCCAAAGTAGAATTTAAAATCCTCCTATAGCCAAATACCAGTACTGGTGGTCAAAAAGCAGGAAGGGAGAGCTGAATGTCCCTGAAAACCCACTGTTGGCCTGACTGTGGTCTGTTGGGCAGGACCTGCCCAATGCCCACATCCCCATAACCTTGATTAAACCTCCCCTCCAGAGAAGTCCAACATGGCCTGCTCCATCACTAAAAACTCAGGCCCTTCCTGCCAAGACCCTTCCCAGGCAGTCGTTGCAGCATTGATCTCCTGGGTATTTTGTCTCTCTTTCAACAGGTCCTCCACTACCACTGCTTCCTGCCCCTCAACGAAGCATTCAGGTTAAGCAAATTATTATTTTTTTACTTGTAAACCACCCAGACAAAAAGATGGGCAGACTGCACATTTGATTGATACTAAAAATAAATGGATTTTATTTATCCTATTATTATCCTAATCTCCATGCTACTCACATGAGTGCTTCAATGGATTTGGGCTTGATGAAAATCGCGATTGGGTACAGTTGTGCTTGTTGCAATCTTTTGATAGCATTGCCCGACACATCAAGGATACAGTGCTTCCCCTAGAGTATGGAAGGGCCCCGTTATTACAAAGCCTCTGCACAGCACTTTCAATAAGCTTTGCCACTGGCCCCACCACAAACTCAGTGGGACCATAACCATAGGCGGCTGAGACACTACCACAGATCTGCTTATTAAGAGGCAGACTTACTGTAAATATTTTAGATCTTAAATCAGATCCACCTCTGAAGGTGGTCACCCTGTATGCATTGGGTGGCTAACTCCTGCATGAAATGGGAGCACCAGCTTTAAAACATGGGACGCTGTTCCAAAATTTGGAAGCCACAAAGCTTTAGCTAGCATCACAATCTGCTGCTGTTTGACAGCGGACACAATACAGACAACTCATGAACTCAAGTCCCAAGTAGGCTTTTGGCCATGTAGTCCCTGCAATGGTGCAGCACAGTGTGCCGGACTCACCCTCTCAGCTACTGCCCGCACAGACTGAACACTGGTCCCATAGAGATTGTCATTGAACTGGCCAGCTTCAATAAATTTGCTGTCCTGAATGTCCTTCTCCATCTGTTCCCGTGATACCACAAAGTGATAATCTTGTCCATCCACTTCATTTTCACGCCGTGGCCTGGTAGTGTCTGAAAGAAAATACACTGGCTTTTTCTGTGGTTCAGAGAGCAGCAATCTCCTCTGTGGGCCCAAAGTATCCCTTCCTATATATCGAGGGCGGGACTAACCTTGACCATATACCTTGGCATTTCAACTCAAAAAGGACCACACGATATATAAGAAGCCCTCTCCTCACACAAACATGCAGAGTACAGGCCTAAAGCATCACCTCTGAGGACTGAAGTAGCCATTAAGTCTTCCTTCCCAAAACACAAAGGAGCCTTGACTTACGAGGCACACAGGATCCAAACTTGTGTGGAAATTCTGAGATGAGGTCATCATTCACCCGGTCTTTCATGGGCCCCAAAACTATCACTGGTCTGGCATAGTGAACTACAAAGACAATAAAAGAAATAACAAGGAGTTTCAGAGCAGCGTCTCTGTTCAACTGGGCAGTTCAAAGCCAATCAGGAAATCTCAGATCCAAGCTGTTCTCCACCAGGAACCTCCCTGGTCCTCCATGACCAGCCTTTTTTTTGAACTTACTTTCTTGCCGTGTCACAGGTTCATATGACAGAATTGTGTCCTCTTGTCCTTCTGAAAGAATTGGAAAGAATCAGCTGACCTTGAAGCAACAATGCCACACCTCACTGCCAAATGGCAACTTCTATTAAAGGCATTAACCCTCACTGACATTTTCACTTTTCAAAACAAAGGTTTCCCTCCACTATAGCTATACTTTCCGCTTTCCTCAGTCTTTGGGGAACAGTCTCTGAAAGGAGCCTCCTGATAGTGTGGGGCTGGTCCCTCCAGCCTGTGCAAATTCAGTTCATAGCCGCCCAGCCAGCATGGCCTTCAGAGGAAGGATTCTGGGATTTATAGTTCAATAACATCACTGGGATTCACCTCTGTTCAAAGAGTTCTTCCCCAGTTTGTAGAGCAGATCAAATTGCATGCACAACTGGCAGCTCAAGAGCACCTTGTTCCAATGGGAACAGGACACAAATCCCTCAACTGATCCCAAGTCCTTTATCTATTCATTTGGACTTAAGTAAACTGTATCCCTCTGGTATTACTAAATAATAACAACTCAACCAAAGCTCTACTGGGATGAAGCTGCAGAGCATTCAGGTCATTGTCTCCGCTACCTGAAATCAATCATTTTACCTGACAGATCTATGCTATGCTCCAACCCCAAATGCCAACTGATTTAGATACCAATAGCTCTTACTAAATCTGACCTCCAACATTAGGAGTGAAGCCAGAAGAAAACTCAGTTGGAGCAAATCGAAGAAAGACACTTACTGGAACTGCTCTCACTGTCACTGGTGTTAGATGTCACACCCTCTGCAACCAAGAAAGAGTATTTGATTTAAAACAAACAGATGGACAGGAGATGACTGTCACCAGATGTTGGTGGCACAAATACTGGGGATGAACAAGGGCAAATTGAACAGGCTGCTGGTACAGGCACTAAATCTCCCCTGCATTCTGGTTCAGGGCATTTTTGGAGGAAATTCTAAGTGATCTCCCTCCACTCAGGAAGTAATTCCACATAGCCATGGATGGCTGCCCGAACAAGAGTCCAGCAGCACATATAATGCTCTCCCTCCATCATTCATCTCCAACAGGCATAGAGACTGGCTCAGGCACAAGCAGGATTGAAGCACAGACACACAGCCTTGTCCCTGGCCAGCTTCCCTTGCCCCAACAGTACAATCCTGCCACTGAGAGGTACAGAGAAGGGAAGAGAGGAAGGGAGGGACTGGTGAGCATGCAAAGGGCGGCAAAGAGACTACAGGGCTGCCTAATTGAGGTATTCCCATTTCTACAGCAAGGGAGAAAAGGAGTTCACACAGAGTGCAAACCCAGCAAAGTTCAAGGCTCTCAATGGCTGCATGTTCCCTGATATGAGGTCCTCCTCCGTGTCCTGCTTGATTTCTCCCCTTGGTTGGCACTGAGCTATAAGAGGGCCCCAACCAATCTTGGCCTTTCTCCTGGACAACTCAGCACACTGCTGGTGAGCCTTTTTGCAGGAACAGGATCCTAAGGTCAATCAGCAATGTGCTAAGAGAGTCTTGTTTAAAAGGAGGCAACCAGTCCATATGAAGTGAGCATGATGAGCTGGGCTCAAGGGAGCAGGCTCTATGCCAAGCACACCCTTAGCTTCCTCCCAGTCACAGACATGTTAGCAATGGAAAGTGATTGTGTGAAGTGCAAGTTCCACTTACTCAGGTTCTTTGCGCCATAATAATCGTCACTTAACCCAGGGAAGTCCTGATTCACAGCCAGCCAGAGAGAGGGGGGCGGGACAGAAAAGGAGAGAAGGAAGGAGAAAGAGTGGGGAAGAAAGACAGTGCCAGGAAAGCATTAGTGACAAGAGTGCAGAATGGCTGAGAGCTGCAACAGCAAGTGAAGTTAAAGCTCATGATCAACTCTTCCAGAAATCCTCTCTCCCAAAATCACATCACTGAAGCATGATCTCTAGAATATGTCTCAGGCAGAAGCTTGCTCCAGAAGAAGCCCAGACATCCCCAACTGCCTGGGGGAAAGGTAAAGGCGACCCTGCCAGTCGTGACCAACTCTAGGGTACCTGTTTCTAAGCTGAAGAGCCAGTGTTTGCCCGAGAGTGCTTCCATGGTCATGTGGTTGGCATGACTAGATGCCATAGGCGCACGGACACTGTTATCTTCCCACTTGAAGGGGCGGTACCTATCTATCTACTTGCGCTTGTGCACTTTTGAACCACTAGGTGGGCAGGACCTGAGGCGGAACAGCAGGAGCTCACCCTGCTGCACGGCAACACCGGGTCTTGAACTCGGGCAGCCAATTTTCCAGCCAGCGAGCCGAGCTCTTAATTGCTTGCACCACCACACCTCTATAGCAGAGGCCAAACTCTGGGCCACCAGGTCTGGCAACACCAAGCAGAGTCCCAGAACTGCCAAGGGTAGTTGAGATCCCAGCAACCAAAGCCCAAGAATGTTACCCCCAGATGTGATCTTTTGCTCCTCTTCGCCAATCCATGGACACTGGTCCTTCAACCACTGCCACAGCAGTTGATTACTTATTTATCACAGCAGTTGGTAAGTTCCGTCTCACTCGGGGCTCTAGTGACTACTCTGCAAATACCATAACCAAGAGCACAAAGCAAAGGCAGGATCATGTGCAAAAAATCAGACCTGCTGCAGAGAGTATAGGCCAGGTTCTTCTGAACACTTATTGCAGTCCTCTCTTTGCAGAGCTTTGGGCACCTGCCCTATCTTGGCAGGACCAGTAATCAGCTTCTTTTACAGGAGTTGCTCTTTCTCGTATCCTAACCCTTGACTGCTTTTCCAGTCAATGGTATGGAGAGAAGCAAAACTTAGTTACCCAGCATATGCTCTGCAAGGAGGAGCTCTGAAATTCAATTCCTGTAACTCCAATTAAAGGGATCAGATGACCCAGCAAAGGGAAAAGTGCTGAAAAAGTGCTGGAAGTCAAGAAAAAAAGATGAGGCTAGAGAGACAAACTAGAGTATCAAGTGGCTTCAGACGGAGGCTGCTGGCCCTGCAAAGCCAGCAGTGTTCCCAAAACATGGCAGGAGAGCATAAATGCTGCCCTTTGTGGAGGCAGATCACAAAGATCTGCTATTTTTGGAAGGCATCACTAACACTAATGTATCCATTTTGTATGAACTATGGAATGTGCTTCTTTTGACCAAATGATCCTAACTAAGGGAAAGGAGATTCTGCTGCTGCTAAGGCCTTAGATGATTCCGGCTACCTTCAGGGATGCCCACAGGGCTAAGCTCTCCGCCTAAAACCGTACAGAGGGGATAATTTGTAAGGCTTCAGTTCATGGCTGCAGTGAGGACTGCTGAATGCCTTTGACCCTGGATGGAGATGACACGCATCTGCCGATAGCCAAGCTAATGGGGACAACTATTCTCACATGACTGAGCACAGCCTCCCATGAGCGTAGTTCAGAAACCTTGGTGAACCACTAGACAGCCCAGGCTCAAGCAATGCAGAATCAGAACCAGCGTCCTAGCTCTGGGTCAGGGCCGCCCCCCGAGGAAGCCTTGTGCCGCTTCCCCCTTGCAACAGCTGCTGGGGCTCCCAAGACAGAATCCGAGCAGGGCAGCTGCTACTTACGTTCCTGTCCGCTGCTTTCCTGAGCCAAGTTCTCTTTGCTCTTGTAAAAGGGGAATTTTCGAGAGAGGCGGAAACTCTTTTTACGTTTCGTTTTGATCAACTGTGAAGAAGGTGAAGATGCAAGGGGTGCAGAAGGAAATAAAAAAGAACAAAAAACAAAAAGGACAAAAACAATGGAGTTTAAAGCATGCAAGAAAAATTAAAATGAACAAACGGTGATCAGTGTCAGGGAAGCTGTCCCTCAAATGAAATCATGGAAACTACATGTAAACGGGGATGTAAGAGGAAAATTAAGGATGGAGGAAATGATTCTGAGGGATGGTGGAAGATGACTAACAATTTTCATTGACACAACAATAAGGAGGTGTCCCCAATGGCCCTGCCCTCTCTCTGGCTCTCCCCATTCCATGGAGGAATTCACAGTCCCAACCGTCTGCAAACTCCCTTGAGCCAACATCAGAGAATTCAGAGTCAGCACTAGAAACTGTCCTGGGCCACAGAAGTGGAGAACTTGTCTGGATGAAGTTGAGGAGATCACACTACCTGGAGGGCCTTCTAGATAGGCTCCTCCTCCAGGCCGAGACCCATCGTTCCGCCACAGTGCACTTTGCAGGAAATACCGTCCTGATTTGATTTCATTTTCCTTCAAAACCCTTTCCTATTTCTCACACTCACACAAATACCCAACCAGCACTTACCCGGTTGGATTCTATCATCCCTGTTCGAGCATGAAACTTCACAGTTTTCAAGCGCGCCCTTTCCTTTTTTTCCACTCTGACAGCATCAAGAAAAAGAAAGAGACTCTTAGGTTTAGGTGTCACTCTGCCTCATAGAAACTGCTGGCACAGAGCTGATTCATCAGGCTTTGTGTGTCAGGTAAAAAGGAAGCTCAAAAAATCCAAACAGCCCCCCCATTGTGAGCAGAACAGAAAATTCATTATGTTTGAAAACTAAAAACAGCCCAAGCCACCCTGACCTGAAAACCAGGGCCACTTCCATCCCAGTTCCTTTTGACGACCCACCTCAAAAAGAAAGAGATAACTGGCCAAAGGCAAGAGATTCCATGTGAAAACTCCTGCAAAATAAGCACTCACCTCTTCTTACTGGGAATGACTCCGATCTGCTCACTCTCGCCATGAGGGGTTACTAGCCTCGCCTGCCACCACTCATCATCTGAGGCATTGATGACGTGCAAAATGTCCCCATAAGAGAAACTGAGTCCCTGGCTGGGCAAGCAGCTGTCCCGAGTTCGGTCATAGTCAAAGAGAGCCCTGTTCAGGGTTAAGGCAGGTTAGTAGGATTGCCACAATGCAAATTATTTTGCAGAATTCCACACGGAAGCCTTCCCCAGTCCCTTGTGGACCTTGGATCTTTTGGGAGGTGCAACAGAGACGTTTTCTTCCTCTTTATCAAATTCCCTTTTTCCCGTATGTATTTTCATCTCTTTTTTCTTTTCGACTTAGCGTACTGCTTTGAAAATGGGCCCCTTTACCCAGACCCATCCTGCTGACTTTACGTCCTGCCCCCTGAAAAGCTCCTATTTTCACTCTGAAAGCCCCAATCCACGTATCACACCCTGAGCATGGTCCAGCCTCGCCCAGAGCTACAGGACCCCCGTTTCACAAGTTCCTCTTCTTGCCACCAGGGGGCTCCTTCAGCAAGAAGTTCTGCACCTCTGCCAGGTTTGACGTTCACTTCCTGCTCTACAAAAAGAACCCAGGAAAGTGTTTTGGTTGAGGCTAGATCAGGCTTTCCAATCTGGCATAACAAGCCTTGTAATTACCACAACCGGCAGCTTGTCCATTTCATCAGTTTCAGTTAAATTGT
>JANHZU010007603.1:214122-230403 GCA_032468055.1 Acrochordus granulatus | reverse complement strand
AATAAAGGAACCACCAAGAACAACCCTCCAACACTGACAGGGCACACCCCAATATATAAAGAGAGTAAATCTCACTCCCTTCTAGCACTGATATTACCTAGTTATGTCTGCAAGAAGACAATCAAGGTCAGAGAGCACCAAGAACTCCTACAGAGATTTCTCTTTCAAATGCAATAGGAATAAAACGGCCACTGCGGGGATGGGTGTGCAGAGAGTATCTGACCTAACATTAATCACTAAGATGTTAAGCATAAGCTTCTCCCTGGCAGTACATTAGTCCCCAGAGTCTTTCAAGCAAACAGGTCCTTGCCAAAGCAGATCCAACCACCACCCTCTCCTCACAAATGCCATTTAAGGCTGGACAGATTTCAGGACAACATGAAAGGGGAGCATGGATAGTCTGGGAGCTCTATGAGATATGCTGACAGCCTCTGGCTATTTCCTTCTACTGCTTAAAAGCAGCCCCCATGGAGCTTCAGCTCTGCACTCAGTTCAGAGAGATAAACAGAAAGCATGTTTCTGCCAGCCTACTGTATTAGATGGCAAGATTTTAGTTTCCAGTGCCTGGGGCAGAGGACAGCATTCTCTGATGAGCCTTTCATGACAACAACATGGAATGGTCAAGAGAGAAGAAAAACGCAGCATCGAGATGGGTAAGGAAACCAGGCCAGCCTCAAAAGCCAGAAAGGAAATGCTTTTAGTAGGAGCACTGAAAAGCTTCAAAGAGGAATGATAAGGCAGACCACATGGTGAAATAGCCCATATCTTGCTTAAGTACAGGAATTTGCCCAACACGTCATACCACCAAGGATCATCTTGAACTAACCAGCTACTCCTCCAAACTTTGGGAGTCTGCTAATACTATGATGCCAACAGCTACCACCTCTTTTGATAGTATAAGTTCCTTGAATAGAATAGGCCTAAGGACCTTTCTCCCTCATTCATCTCTGCAATTGCCAAGAAACAGAAAATGAGAGACTGAGGAAGTATACTGGCTTGTAGAGACTAATGGCTGGTTGCATCTACAGCTATATCTGGGCGCTTCATATTCTTGACAGCTCTACTGTGATCCAGTGATTCAACAGAGTAGATGAGGTTAGAATTCCTGAATTTTAGAGATTGTTTATAGTTCTTCTTCCTAGCAGTTCTTCTCACCTTTATTACATTTTAAATGTACAGTCAGATAAGCAGCTTTAGGAATGTTGTTAATGGATAGTTTAATTATTTTCCAAATAAATAAATCCTAATTACTGAACAATTAACCTTTCAAGGCAAGATCTATGAGAAAAGAAGCAGAGAACAACACAACTTATTTTTGGACAAAGGTGAATCTATTCTTTATAACAGAGGTTCCATAAACATAAATGTGTTTCATATTTCTGAAATTCAAAACAAGTTCAAAAAGGATGGTGGTGGTTTTGTTTGTATCACCAAGGTGGAATCTAAAAAAAAAGATAAGGTTTCCTCTGCCAGTTGTGTCTGACTCTAGGGGGAGGAGCTCAGCTCCAATCCACAGCTGAGGGAGTCAGCATTGTCCAAAGACATTTCTGTTGTCATGTGGCCGGCATGACTATACACCAAGGCACACAGAATGCTGTTACCTTCCCACCAAAGGTGGTACCTGTTTACCTACTTGCATTGTTATATGATTTTGAGCAGCTAGGTTGGCAGGAGCTGGGGCTCACCCCATTATGAGGTGCCTGGGTCTCAAACTGCCAACTTGCTACTCAACAAGCCCAGTGTCTTAACTGCTAGGCCACCATCACTTTATGGATTTTCAAAGTCTCAGCTTCATCCTTCAGGACTTCATGAGACTATTATTTACATTTCATCCCCCAAAACTAATAGTTTTGCACACATTACTATATTTTTGTAAGCCAATCCTTTCCTATAGGATTAGTTTCTATGTAAAATCCAGATAGTAATCATGTTGCCAATCCTCACATTTAAGAGTGCAGAACTTAGAAGTTACAAGTGTCACAGCACATGAAGTCTCATGACAAGCAGGAATCCAGCATCCCACATTAACCACACTGGTTAACTCATCTCATTCTGACTAAGAGGATTAGTCCCCTCTTCCTCTATAGCTGCAAGTCCCACAGAGTGCACAAAGCAGCAAGTCAGAGAGAAAGAAAGCCAAACAAAGCAAGAATCTTTCTCAGTGACAAGGAATGAAGTGCCATGCCTGCTTCTCAGAGACAGGCTATTCAATCCAAAAGCAGAACAATTAATCTATCGGCTTCACCAGGTCACAGGGTAAGGGCCTTCCTGAAATAACTGCAAGATGCAGTACAACCAAGCAAGCACTATTTCAGCCACAAAGCTCAAAATGCAGCAAGATTTTTCATGATTATCACAGACTGGCAATACATGTCTCATTCTACATGCAGACCTATCTAGTGTAACTGTCTGTTATGGATGGGCTCATGTTCATTCAGCTGAGACAAAAAAACTGGTCCATTCAAAATCTCCCTTGGAATTTGAAAAATAGCCACATTTGCAGGATATCAAGGTATACTTTATCTACCAGGGTTGGGAATCTGTACAATCCAGTTGTCATTGAACTGATGTTATCACCTTCACTACCAGCCACACCAGCTTGAACTGTTAATGGAGAAGAACTGTTAATGGAGTAGTCCTGCAATATTTGGAAAGCCATAAATTCTGCTCCTGTTATGTTATGTTGCCCTTTCTATGCAATACAATTCTGCTTATATATCCACAGCATAGGACAACTTAAATACTACTTCGTTCATGAAGATGAATAGTCTCCAGCTGACTAAGACTACAGCCCAAAGTCAATTTGAGATTATTTCTCATGATTGACACTTGGTTACTTTTTTTCCACATTATAGTTCTGGCAGACCTCGACGATCTTGTTCTAGAAGAAACAAACCTATTCAAACCAGTTTATATCAATGCAAGTAAGAGACAAATTAAGAAATTCTAATAGTGTATGACCATTGTTCAAAAATATTTTTATCCTTTATTAAAAAGCCACATTTTCCAAAAACAAGCAAGCCTGGGCATGGAATTTGGGCCAGTCCACATCTCTATTGTTTCAATTGCCAGATTACATATCACATTAACTTCTGGTTGAGCATTCTATACACAAGCAATAATATGATTGCATGAAATGCCAGGTTTCATAGTCAGCCAGGAAAAGAAACAAATCAACTTGGCTTCACATTATTGGATTGTGACTGACAAACCAAAACTGATAATTTGCAGCTTGCTAAGCAAACCACAAAAAGACTGCAGATATTAAAACTAGATGTCTGTGAATATTCTCGTTAATCCAGGTCATGATAAGTAGCAAAAATTGCAAATTTTTTTTTGCAAAGTTTCTTAAAAAAACAACTGGACTTTAATTACAAGGTGTTATTAGAGACGTTTCAACTTCTATCCAGAAGGCATTCTCAATCCGTTGACAAATATCTCTGTTTAAACTGGCTGTGTATAACTTTGCTATGTTTTCTCATCTTCCCCCACTCCTTTTTAGAAATATAGGAATTTCCTAACTGTTCCTTTTCATTTTTAGAGGGATTGAGAAAATCTCCCGGATAGAAGGTGAAAAGTCTCAAGTAACATCTTGTAATTGAAGTTGCCTTTTTAAGAAACTCTGCAAATTTTTTTAGGATTTTTACTATATTAAAGCTAGCTTGTGATAAACCTAACTAGAATTTATTTTACACAGCTGCATGAGGACAAATCAGGAATTTGCTAAAATAACATGGCATTCCTGCCAGTCTGTCCTCCTGGTCTGGAGGAAGGAAACAGACACGGTGCTTCTGGCAGGGCTCCTGCCCAGGTTTAGCATTATAACCAGCTGCCCAAGTCAACCACCCGCACGGTGACCCTCTCTGGCCAGTCCCCGCCCAGGAGGACCAGATCAGGAAAGAAATCAATCAAACAGCTTCACGGAAGGCCTCGCCATTCTCCCTGAAGGCCTGCTGATACTTCCACCCGGATGGGGTCAGCTTGGCAGCCCCACCTGGCCTGCGGACGCCCACCTCTGCTCCGTCCTCCGCCCACCCGCGGCGTCCCCGCCCCATCGCTACGGAGCAGCCTCTGCAGCTCAGGCTGGGCCGGTCCCTCGCAGGCCCCGTCCCCCCCCGGGAAGCTCTGGCACGGCGGCACAGGGGGCGGCACCCTCCCCGCCAGCAAGCCAAGCCCCGGGAATCCGGACACGCGGCCGGGGCGCCAACGACCCTCCCAGCGGGAGGGGGTCACGCTGCCCCCGCCGACCCCCGCCAACGGAGCGGGCCCGGGAAAGGCAGGCAGGCGGCGACTGCCCCACCCGGCAGGTGCTTCCCTTTCCGCCTCCCGGGAGCGATCCGAAGGGGAAGGGCGGCCTCTCCGGCGCGGTTAAAGGCCTCACGGCCCCGCCCACGCCGGGCGGCGGGGAGGGAGCAACCGCGCCGCCGCCGAATTTGGCGGACCGGCAGAGGTGCGCTTCGGCGCCCCCGGACGCTCAGCCGGAGCGCAGGGCGCGGGAACCCGGCTGAAGCGAGAGGTGGCCACGGAGCCCGCGAGGCAGACCAGCCGAGCGCCCTCTCACCTGCCCGGCGCCAGCCGCGCTCCCGGCATCGAGCTCCGCCTCCCCCACTGCACACAAAGCCCGGCCGGCCGGCCTCCCGGGCGGGAAGGAGGAGGCGCGGCCCCGCGCCGGATTCCAGCCAATGGGCGCTCCGCTCCGCTTGCGACGCCCAACCGGATCTCGCGCTGCCGGCCCTCCCCTCCATCTCGTTCAATCGCCGCTCGCATTCTCTCATGGTTGATCCGCGGGTGGCCCAATCGTGGCCGCATTTCGAATTCATCGCCTCCGCCCCACGCACAGGACACCCCCACTGTTTCTACCGAACGTCGTCCCGTCCCGTCCCGCCCATATTCCACGTCAATGTTCTCCTCGGCCAATCGCCGGCTGCGCTGCCCCATCGCTCGGCGCCACTCGCCGCTAATCCCCGGGTAACCCCAGCCAGACATCTCATTTGCATACAGAGGGCCACCCACGCCTCGTCGCTATCGCCCCACCCCCGACGCGCGTTTGCGGATGCACACGACGCGTAGGCAGGGGCAACGCGCAGCGGGAAGCCGGTGCATCAACCTGCGGAAAGCCTGGGGTCCGGGCCTCGCCCAGATGGCCCCCGAGCCTCCCCGCCGGGCTCGGGCTGGCGCCTGCCCCTGCTGGCAGAAGAGGCCCAGAAGCCCCGGCAGAGACCGAGAGAGGGCGTCCCCGGGCAGCGCGTGAGGACGGAAGCACGGAGAGCCCCCACCCGCCGCTCGACCCCAGAGCGAAGGGATGCTCGGGACGCCCCCCAGCCAAGGAAGCGCGCCGCCTTCCGCTGACGGCACGGCATGCCACCTGGGGGCGCCCCGGGAGGCGCAAGCCTCTTACCTTCCGGCCTGTACTGGGCCACAATGGTGACGGTCTGCCCAGCCCTCTTCAGGGCCGCGGCCGCCTGCTCGTGCGTCGCGTTCCGGAGGTTGACGCCATTCACCTGGCGAAGAGAGCCGCCGTCAGTTCAGCTGAAGGCAGCGCGGGATGGCCTGGCCCTCGCCCTGGGCAGCCGCCCCCGCCAGACCCACCCCCGAAGCCACCAGCCTCGGCTCGGCTGCTGGGCCAGGCATCGGGCTGTCGGGGAAGCGCGCGCCCGACCTGATGAAAAGCAGCCCCCTGCCCCTGGAGGGCGGGGCGGCGGCCTGCCTGCGGGGCCGCGGAGGGGCGAGGACCGGGAGTCACCCGCCTTCCGCAGGCTGGATCCATTTGTCCTCACGCCGGGAGCCCCGCGCTGTTTTCCCCTGGCAAGGAGGAAGCCCGCTTTCTCCCGGTGGGGCTGGGCTCACCCAGGCAGACCGGTTGGGTGAGGTCCTTGCCCTGCCCCGCCCCGCCCCGCGTGGGCCAGCAGGTTAACACCTTAGTGGCTGGGGCAGAAGGGCCAGAGGAGCAAGACGACCTTAGGGGGCCACAGCGCTGGCGGAAAGCACCCACTGCCCCAGAAGGTCCCCACCGCACTCACCGACAGGATGCGATCGCCACGGCGCAGCTCCCCGCTCAGGTCCGCAGGTCCCCCGGCCAGGATGAAGGAGACAAAGATGCCCTCCCCATCCTCACCCCCCACAATGTTGAAGCCCAGGCCGCTGGAGCCTTTGTGCAAGGAGATCTTTCGAGGCTCCCTGGGAAGGAGGAAGAGGAGAGGGCAATTATCAGGGCTGGGAGTGCAGGACCAGCTGGGGCATGTTCTCAAGATGATGGGGTCAACCTAGCCCTCTCCCCATTTGGTCAGTTGTATTCTCACAATCAGTTTAGGGTTGAAGTGGACCCTGCGTCTTTGGAGCTTTTGGCTGCTGTGCTGATCCCCAGAAGAAGCAAATGGCCCAGGGTGGAGGAGCTGAGAATTGGGGAGGCTCAGACACCTCCCGCTGGAGCCCCCACCGCTTTAGAAAGCACTCCTCCCCACCCTCCAAGCCTTTTCTGGCTCGTAACCCAGCAGCAGCCACCCCATGTCCTCCTCTCTGGGATTCTCACCTTTCCCACCCCCACCTGTGGCCAACTTAGCTTGGGAGGGGTCCTGCCTTCAAGAGCCTGGTTATCCCTCCGAGGACAGCAGTGGTGACCCACTTGAACCAGACTCTCCTCAGCCCCATGACAAGCCCTGCAGAGCCCCCCCCCAACTAAAAGCATGACAATGGAGGGCACAATACCAGGTCCCTCTTTGGGGCATGCTGGCTGATTGCTGTGGCAGGGCCCGCTTCCTGCAGGACATGGAGGAGGAGATGTTGACCGTGATCATGGTGGAAGCCTTTGTGGGCAGAGGCCAGGCAGCCTGCCTTTTATCTGCACTGCACTGCACTGCCCTGCCCTCACCCACCCTCCCCACCCAGCAGTGGTTGCTGTCACAGAGCCATTGAGAGGATCCAGATACAGCACTGAGGAAGTCTGCAAATGAGTTTAACCCTTCCCTCCCTATGGGCACCAGCCAAGAGCAACCATAAGGCCAAGCTCCCTTGCCAGTCCCTGCGGAGAAGATGGGCTCATGGCCACACAGCCAGCTGTCCAAAAAGCTGCAAGTGGGGATCATCCCTCCAGCTGCAGGGCAGGCCCAGAGGTGTCTGGCAGCAGAGTTGGAGCACCCAAGGCTGCCAAGATTCTGCCCAGGAGACTTAAACCCTTAATGTGCTCACCAGGACACCTGCTTGAGATTGGGGGGCAAAGGGCAGCCCTCTGGAATTCCCCATTGATGGACTCTGCCACCTCCAGCAGGCAAGCAAACCAGGCTCTGCTTTGGACTGGGCAATGGCAACCATCCTTCCTCTGCCTTATTCTGATTAGCACCCTCCTGCAGTCATGAGCCAGCACTGCCGGCAGTTGGGTCCTCGCGCCACAGGAGAAATGGCAGCCTTGGACCTCCCAGCTCCGCCAGTGTCAGGCTCTGACCTCTTCTTTGCCATGGAGCCCTTGCCTCACCCAGCTCTATTTCAGAAGAGGACCAGGCCATGTGCTCTGCAGCACCTTGCCTGCAGCAGGGCTGTGCAAAGCCTAACTCACCCTGCCCGGATTGCCCCTCCAGCCCCGCAACTCTCTGGCTGTATCAGCCAATTCCCTGCCTACTGGGGCTGCAAGAGCATAGTCAGAATGATCCCTAACACTAGTCAGAAGAAGTGGAATGGCATGGAGCACCCTGGATCATCTGCTGGTTTCCAACTCTGTGGGAAGGTTGACCCTGAAGGAATCACCATGATGAGTTGGGCAGTCATATAAATGTTCTTAAGAAATAAATAATAAAATTGACTTCCCTTTGGGAGAATCCTGCATCCCAGCCTTGTGCACCAGAGGCAGGAACCCAGCAAAAGAAGGCCCTTGGGGAAGACAACCCCCCAGGCTGTATTGGTTGTTGAACCCAACAACACTGTGTGACCCCCCATCACTGCTCACCTGGTGAACTCCTCTTCCCCAATCAGGTGACGGGGCACAGGTGAATAGCGGGCAGGCGTGACCTGGGGGGGAGCAGGGTAGGCAGGCTTGCTCTCCATGCCTCCCAAGTAGCCTAGGCCAGGATTATGGCTTATGTGATTGTCGGCCAAGGCAGAAAAAGCTAGGGAGACAAAGTAGGGAAGAGACCAGGCTTAACTCTTGTTGTTCTAGGGTGGATGGTGGCCTCCTCCATCAGCTGCCACCCAGACCACCCTCTGTGGAGCCAGGCGCTCCTCTGCTGGGCTGGAGTGCAGGAGGGGCAAGTACGTACTGCTAGCATAGTCTGGGGGTGCATACAAGTCATTGAGATGGGAGCTGCCCGGCTTAGCCACTTTCAGGTACACCATGTCAGAGGTGTTCTTCAGTGCAGCCACTGCCTCTTCATGCCGAACCTCTTGCAGGTTGGTGTTGTTCACCTGGGAAGCGAGGGGAAGAGAGCACCACACGGATATGTTCTGATTGCCCCAGCAAATCAAACAAGACTCCAGGCAGCCGCAAAGCTCCCCTTGCCCAGCTTGGTTTTCTACCATGGCCACTTGAAAGTCAACAGCCTCACCTAGATTATGTCCCAGCAAGTGATACTCAAAGGTTGACTGCCTGAGAATATGGAGGGTCTATTCCTAGCTATAGCAACCATCCAACAATCTGCAGGTGGGCTGGGCCTGCAAATCTGGATGGTATCAGGGCAAGGGAAGCATAGGGAGATGTGCTTCGTAATGGGAAAACTCCTAGAGAGGTGATCCACTGGTGATCTCCATGGTGTGGCCCACTGCACTACGTAAGGGAAGCAGCACTGGGTACTAACCGCAAGCAGCCGATCCCCAATCTGCAGCCTCCCGTCCTTCTGGGCTGCGCCACCTTCTATGATCTTGGTGATGTAAATGCTGTTATCACCTGGGATGTGCTGATTCCCGATGCCGCCAGCAATGCTGAAGCCCAGCCCTGGAAAAAGAGAGCATTGGCTGTGCTGCATTGGCGGGGGGTGTCCCCATTTCATCATATCTGGTTTAAAGTTCATGGGTGCTTCTCAGCCTTTGGCACAGAAGGGAGGGCTGAGAAAGGCAGTGCGAAATGCCCCAAAAAAGGGTGAGAGCCCTAAGGCCTGCTCATCAAGAAGGCTGGGAGAAACTGCTCCACTGCAAATGGCCAGAAGTGCAGGGGAGGAATGATAAGGAAGCCAGCTTGGACCTTTCTTCTCCCCTGGGTGGGGGGATTTCTCATGAGAACATGGCCAGCCTGAGACTGCAGGAATTGGGGTGGTGGCCTGAGGTGGCCCCCACCGCAACTCTCACAAGGCATTGTTATGTTCTTTTGACACAGATGGAACCAACCGTGCCTCTCCAGTCAGCTGGTCCTCCTGGCTTTTCCTGGGATGAGGCAGCTCCTGGGCAGCATGACCAAAAGACTTCCCAGGGCCTGCTCCAGTCAGTTCACCTTCCATCCAGCAGCAGCTCCTGAGGCCATTCAGCACCCAAGCAATGTGACTCTCCATTCCACTCTGGCCTCATTCGGAGACCCCCCAACTGAGACTCTCTGAGCATAGGCTCAAGTGGCAGCTGCCCCCTCCTAGATCCCCAAACATAACCTCTCACCTTTGGGTCCTTTCATCAGGTTGACCTCCATGATGGTCTCTGGAGGGGGCTGCCTTCGTCTGACCAGGAGTCTCACCACTGGCCCTGCCTCCTTCAAGGCCTCCACGGCCTTGCTATGCACCACCTCCGAGACATCAACCTCATTCACTCTCAGCACGCAGTCGTTGACCCTGTGCATGGAGCAGAGCATGAGGGAGAAAAGGACACCCCCTAAAGTCCCTGCCAGGCTGAGCAAACCTCCCAGCTCTGCTTCTCCTGGCCAAATGCTTCCCATCTGGCCACACGGGGTTGGGTCTGGAAACCCCAACACTGCCCACCACTCACCCCAGACGCCCATCCATGGCAGCTGCTCCACCTGGGATGATCTTGGTGATGAAAATGCCAGGATCATCGGGGATGTGTGGGTTATCAGTGCCACCAGCAATACTGAAGCCAAGACCGGAGTTTCCCTGGAAAGAGACCTGACATGAAGACCACCCCCTGAACAAGGAGCAGGAAACAGAATAAGAACCAGAAAGCAACTGGAAGGCCAGGGAGGAATCCCCCTGGGAAAGCAAGGCTTGTGGCAGACCAAGCCAGATCTCGTGGCCTTGGCTCTGTTCCAGGGCTGGGACAGGACTCAAGATCCCAGTAAGCTCCATCTCCCAAGATCACTGCAGAAAAGAGAGACACCCCCCTTCCTGTGCATGCCACAGTTTGTGCCCAGTATGGAGAAGGGCACTCTTGTGGGATTGGATCAGGAAACCCAGATTTGGCGCAGCTCCACTCACCCGTTCCAGGACAATCTCCTCATACTTGAACATTCCGTCACTGCCATTCACCTGGGGAGAGACAGGCAGTTAAAATAAGATTCTGCAGAAATGTGGCCCTTCCCCAGCAAATGCTGGTCAAATGAATCAGGTCTTTGTGCATTGCCACCCTTACGTGATGCTTATTGTAGAAGCTCCAGTGTTGTCACATTAACAACCCCCCACAATCACCCCAAAATCCCTAACCGGTGGCCATGCTAATGACCAAAATGCCTAAAGAGGCTGAATGGCTGCACAGAGGTAAGAAGCATGCAAAGTTAAGGGTGAGAAAACCAAACCCACAGGGGAAACACATGTAATGAGCACTGAATTGCACATTTCTTAGGGATACAGCAAAGGACATGGGGACCTAGCCCAAAGCCATATATGTAAGGGAACTTGTTTGGGTTACCCTTTCCAAGAAAACAGCAGGCCTTTCCCTGCTGGGATTGTTCAGACCCACCTGAGGAGAGACCTCTGACCTGGATCAATCCCACCCCCTACCTTAGGCTCCAGACAACGGAGTCCACCCAATGGGCAGCCAAGAAAGACCATTTCCTGGGAGTGAGCAAGACCCTCTGGAGAAGGCAGGGACTCTAGCAGAGGAGACAAACTTACGGAGAGGCCTGGCTCCAGGGTGTCGGTGTTCACAATAATGGGAGAAGGGCTGGCCTGAAAGAGCAAAACACAGAGATGCTAATTGAGCTCTTGCATGCCTGTCTTTGGCTCGTTTTTTTTTTTTTGCCCAGAATGGCCGCAGAGCTATCTCCCTGGCCTTGGCACAAGGCTCCCAAGAAGGGGTGGCATTTCCATGGAGGAGGACAGCTGGAATCAGTGCCTATCCACCTGGAAGTCCCAAGGATCCAGGCATTTGCTAAGCAACCTAAAGCTAGCCAACTCTGAATGGTTTTTCCCTGAGTCACTGATTCTCCTGATTCAGAGAGCCCACTTTAATTCCCTAGATCTTCCTTCGCAGATCCAGAATCATTTCCCCAGGGATCTCTCAGCTTCTGTCTTTATTCAAGAGAAGGGATAAGAAAGAGAAGATTCCTTCCCCCCAGCATTATTTCCTTGTTTTGGTTTCCCCCAATTGTCCCCTGGAAGCTAACAATAACAAAATTGCAATGTTATTTTAAAAATGCAGTGTCAAACAACTAAGTACAGTAAATTTGATCGGGTACCATTTTGGGGGTAATTGGAAAAATTCTTATTTTTAACAGACAAGTACCTTTGGCTAAATAAAAAGAGGTTTATTAGCATCTTATACCAACAAGAACAATATACTTTCATGGTTTGTCTTCAATGCCATGACACTGTTCCTCCAACCCCAGGATACCAATTTCAGGATTTTTTTTATTGCTCAGTTCCAAGTTTGAACTTGTAGAAGAAATACTCAAAATAGAAAACTGCTGCCAAAACTTAAACCAATAGCAGTCAACATTTATTAATCCATTAAAAAAACCCACACAAGCTCAGAAAGCGAAAATCTATACAAAAACAAACTAGCTATTGCTGTTCATGAAAATGCAAATTGGGAAAACACAGCCATGATGAAAATAATCTTTTAAATGATTCAAAGAAAAAAACGGGAAAGGAGGTCTGGGATGGAGAAGTACACACCTGGTACCAACTAACATCCCTTTGACATAAGTCTTTCTCACACACACACCCCCACACATACACCATCCTGCAGGTTGCATCAGTGCCTTTGGGGGGCAGTGCACAAACTAGTTAAGATGACTCCCAGGTTTTTATTTTAGCTGGTTCACTTTACAGCCTTCAGTGCAAAGCATGAATCTCCTGCTTATTTCCAATCCTGACTCATACCTTTGTGGGGGCCCTGATTCAGGGCTCTTCCCGACCCCTCTGTTCCCAGGACCCCCAAACTGCCACCTTCTCAAGCACCGGGAGCTGTCCAGCACCAGCACTTGCTGAAGTGGGCAAACCAGCTCAGAAAGTTCCCAGGCGGGCAGCTGTGGGAAAGGGGGGCGGAGGGCAGCCCCACCTCTCCCAGCCCCTAGGGACAGGAAGGGCATCACTCCAGCCTTGTCCAAAGCCACTGCCAGCCAGACCAGGCATCTGGGCTTGACTGCCCAGGGATGTATTCAGCCAAAGGCCAACATGCCAGGGAAGAGAGCTGCATCCATGTCCACAGAAAAGAGCTGGAGCTGGCGGCCCCTCCACCCTCCTCCTTGGCCTCCCTTTCTTCATGCTTCTCTCTCTGAAATGCCCACGGTGTACTCAGGACCCCACAGAGCTCCCTCATCAGCCAGAATGGCTTTCCAGTCAAAAGAGCACCTTGTTCCCAGTGATGGCTGTGAGTAGAAGGCTCTCTAAGGACCAAAGAGGAGAAAGGAAGCAGAACTGCAGCAGTCTCAAGGAGGAAGAGCTGCTCACCCAGATCCTTGGAGTTCTGGCTTCCAGATCTAACCTGGGGTCTCACAGGCCTTTGGCTGGGCAAGATGCCCAAGTAGGCAGGCTGCAAGAGATGGATGGTCTCCCTTAGCAACATCCACTTGCATATTTCATGCTTTTTACAACCCCCCTACCCATTCCTGAATAAAAGCAGATGGAAGGAAACATAGTCAAGCACAGGCTGAGCAGCAGTAAACAGAACACCACATGACAAATAAAATTTTTGGCTGATTCAATAGAATTTCCAAAAAGTGCCAAACTTTAAGCCAGTCTGACATACAAAGCATCAGAGAAGAACAGCAAGGATAATCATGGGAGTAGAAACTGAATCCTCCCATAGGGATTAACTGAAAGGAATATAGTCAGCACCAACACACAAGACACCTGTGTACCATGAGCTGATTCTCCAAGGGATATCCCATAGAAGAAGGGCCTATTCTCCACCATCCCAGAGAAATTACTTATTATGTATTACTTATTTCCCCCAGACAAGTGATAGGAAGGCAGCTTTCATTTGAATATAAAAATGTCTCAGGAGGAGTAGTAGTAGTGAACAGTTTTCCAGAAACCTCACAATTGCTTGTCACCATCTTCAACCTGAAACCATTGCCCTTCTCATGGCCAAGCAAGCTTCCTGCTCTACTGGCAGATTTCCAAGAGCAACTAGCCTGGTCAGAAAGTGCTGGACATCCATTCCTCAGTCCAACGGAACTCAGCCTTTTCCACAACACTGGGAAAAGGCACAAGTCCTCTCAGCCTCAGACCCTTGCCTCAAATTCAAAGGGAGTTATTTTTTTCCACCAGTGGGGATTGAGTCAATTTTGTTGGCAGGAAAAGAACAGAGTAACACTATTCCTGTCCATAAAGGAAGAGATAAGCAGAGTCCCCTTTCCTTAATCAAAAGGGAGAGCTGTGCAGATGAAAATCTAATATAAAAATGCTGAGAACAGGCTTATTATGGAGACAGAGGGATGATGCTCCATAAGAGCAAAATATAACTTCTTCATATAAATTATTATTATTATAGAGCAGCTATCATGGATCACCAGGCAGCACTAGCCACAATACACCACAACATGCAGCGTCTCAAGAGTAGCAAGAAGCTGCCTTCCTTGTCTCCTGGGCTACTTGTCTACAAAAGGGGCCCCAGCAACACAGAAAATATTTAGGGATCCCAAAAATAAGAGGGCCCCCCCTCAGCTCATTTGCCACTTTTTCTGAGAAAGGTTTAGAGGTTCATAGACTGAAGAACTGGCTCTATTGACAAAGCTTCTAAAGTCAATGCAATAAAATGAATCATAGTTTTGTTTTAGGCTGGGTTCTAAGCCAAGTTAGTTACTGCTAGAGAGAAAGTAGAGGCAAAGCCAAATTAATGATCCCCCACATCCAAAATTAATCATCAGATATTGACATGGAGACTGGGAGGAGTCAGGACCAGATCACCACTAATTGCTCAAGTCAGTACTATTCCAAGTGACTCCGTGAACATATTTATGTGGCTTTCTTGGCAAGAAAATCAAAGTGGGTTTCTTTGGCTTTTTTTACTTAGAGATTACTCTTCAGATTCCTTCTCTGGAGCCAGGATTAGAGTCTGACTTTATGGCGTTTTTCAAGATTAGCCAAGGTTGGGTGGTCTTCATGGTAAAAAATACCACTGAAAGGCCTATTTCTGAGAACTGATCCCATTTGCTAAGCAGGAATGCTGCAGGTGTGAAGTAGGGAGGGAAGGAGAAAAGGCAGCTTTGCTGGGAACTGAAGCTCCCATTAGCCCCCTCCTCTCCTCCTTCAATAGTCTCATCAATGACAGCAAAGCCTGGGAAGATAACAACTCTATATTTTATTATTAGTGATCAAGGACCTAAAATTATCTATAGAGATTCAGAGATGACATAATTCTGGGAGAAATTGGCTGCATCCCTTGCAGAGCTGAGATCTGTCTCTGGGATCTGAAGACCCCTCCTCTGCCACACAGGTCCCTTGTGCTACCCAAGCTCTGAGTTTAAAAGGGGTGTGATCTCATTAACAATCCCCACAAGAGACTATTCTGCTCAGGGCCAGCAAGATTTTCTAGAATGGCAAGCCCTTGAAGCTAAACTCAGTACATGAGGAATGGAAAGATCTCCCGATGGGGTCAATGCGGACCAAAAATGTTCAGTTCTGGCATATCTGGTCTCATGGCTGCAGCATAAATGTGAGGATCATCTCAAGTGTACAAACAGCTCCCACTAGAAGGACCCACAGATCTTCTGGGTCAGTAAAGATGTCTGATTCCCTTCTACTCAGCACATCAGGGGTGGAAGAAGAAGGTGCCTTAAGGAACACACTCTGGTAGGAATAGGCTGTGTAACAGACCTGTGGACAACAGGTGATGAAAAGAAGCGATAGAGGACATCCTGTTGCGGACACAGTAGGAAAGCTCAGAGAATGCTGAAACAGCTATACTTCAAGTTTCCTCAATCTCCCCTTGTTGGCTTGAAAAGCCAACCCTGAAAGCCACTGTTCAGATTTGTGCAAGTGACTGAGAGGCAAAATCCCCAGGAGGAGCTCCAGAGATGCCCTGATCCCCAATAAACAGGGCAGGCAAGAAGAGGCAGCCAGAACCAAGCAAAGCCCAGCTCACTGGTTTGGGCTGGGAGGCAGATGCTTGGAGTCCCTAAAATGGAGGGGGGGCCAGGAGAAGCCCTCTGTTCTCCCGGCTCCACTTACAATAAATGCCAGGAGGCTGGAGAAGGCAGGTTTTCGGTTCTCTCTGAGTCATAGCGAATGCCAGAGCAAACTCACGGTGGCAGACATCCTGCCTAGCACGGAACAGGCAGCAACCTCCAAGGGGAGCAAGGCAAAGCACAGGGTGGCTCTAAAAGGCCCCCACTCACCCACCCCCAGCAGCCTGGCACTCTACAGGCCAGCCCACAAAGCCAGCTTGCCCACTTCCCTGCCCCCAGCTGTGCTGCTTCCCCACTCGCTCCCCCCGCCCTGGCACCCTCCTCCGCCTCCACCTTCCAGTGCCAGGATGAAGCTCCCTCCTGCTCTTGAATAGAACATGAGTAGCCATAGCAACCTCACCCTGCAACCTCCCACCTCCCGCTTCCTGGCCCCATCCACTCCCTCCGCTGCCTCTGGAAACCCACCCTCAGAAACCCTACAGCCCCCTGCTCCAGAAAGCCTTGCCCAGGTACCCCTTGGCACACCCTGCACCACCCATCTGCCTGTCTTGTTTTATCTCTGGCACCCACTCTTTTGCCTCAGGCAGCCTCACAGTTTGTCTGGCCAGGAGTCCTGCAACGCCAGCTTCCTCCAGCCCCTTTTCCCAATTCTGGGGGCCCTCAAGTGCTCCAGAGCAGGAGAACCAGGCCCCAGAAGCCCAGAAGTAAGGCTGCCTCTCACTTTTTTGATCCACCACGTAAGAACCCCCAAAGTGATATTGTAATGGGATGAATTGGAGGACCTGGGCCACCCTCAGTCTTTTGCTCTCTCAAATTCTGTCTGAATGTGCAAAAGAACTACCATTATT
>JANHZU010007603.1:181233-196173 GCA_032468055.1 Acrochordus granulatus | reverse complement strand
TTCTACCCCCTGCAGTTGAGGCACATTACCTGGCAGGGCACCTGGCAGTAACCTTTTCTGCCTATCAATGCCTGTCCAAGGTTGGGCATGAACAGCCTCCTGCATTTGCCATCACCAAAAGCTTTTTTTTGCCTGTGCATTTTTTCAGGCCCAAAGCATGGTACTCCCAAAAACAAATCTCTTTTGCTTCCCTCAATACAATTTCTTAGGCAGCTTTTCTGACTGTGCAAAATTTGTGCAAGGATTAAGGCAGCTTCCTTTCTATGCCACAGCATCAGTGGGCAGTGAATAGAGCATTTCCCTATCATGGGGTACCCTTGGCAGCAGCGGAATGAAGGCAAGACACATCTCCCCAGGACAATATGAAATGCTCTAGCATGAAATGCCTTGAGCTCCACACTTGGAGGAGGCACCCAAAAGGGCATCCCATGTTGGAAATGTTCAAATGGATCACCACTTTCTACTCAGGTTCATACCCCCAAGGGTTTTCACATCTGCTATAAACCATGACCTGGATTAATGAGAATATACGTAGACACGCCCAAGGGTTCTCTGCCCTTTAGGTCCCCACTGCTGCCCCTACATTTCTTAGCTGGACTTCCAGACAAGAATGCAGGTGCAAAGAGGGGAGGAACCTTGAGAGCCCAGCTGACCCTGCAGAGTTTAAAGGGGCTACCCAGAGCTCATCACGTCTGGCTGTGGAGGCTGGGGCTGGACCAGAGAGCATCCCTTGGCCCCTCTGTTAAGCAGCCAGGCCACCCAGTGGGCAAGCTTTAAAGGCATGAAACCAGCCAATGTCCATCCTGGGCCTCCGCACTGTTTTTAAAGCCAGGTCTGGCAAATCCCATTTCTGCTGCAGCATCTTTTCAGAGCCTCCAATCAGGAACCTCCCTGGTGACATCAGCCTCAAAAGGACATCATCAGCTCATCCTGAATGTGAAACAGACTGACAGACAATGGAGAAGGAAATGATCCTGGCTCTGTGGGGCATCACACTTGCTTTTGAGCTTCTGAGGAAAGATGGAAAACAGGGCTGGGGGACTTGGCCAAAGACACTTTTATTGGGACACAAGGTCATCACCATTTGTGCAGCACAGGGCTGCTGGAGTGGAAGTCCAAGGGTCAGCGATGTTTTTCCTTTTCTTTTTCTTTCTCCTTTTCCTTCCGGATGGCCTCCATTCTCGCCTTGGTGGTGGCGGCTACTTTGCGTGGCAAGCCCTCTTCATCCAGATTGCTGGCCATGCCTGCCCCAGCTTTCCCAGAGCTTTTTCCCTGAAGAGACAAGACAGCGCAGATTACTGGGGCTTCTGGAAATGGGGGGCGGGTTGGGGGGCAGCAGACCCCACTGGCCAGCAGCGGCAATGGGGGCAGTGTGGTGCAGAGCTCCATCCATCCACCCATCAGCAGACCAGAAGAAGTGAAGGGGGAGGGAGGCTGAATCCCAGATCCATCATGCAAAAGGAAGCGGTGTGGGGCTGGCTGGCTGAGCCTTTCTCTTCCCGAGAATGAGAGGGAAGCCTTACCACCACCTGATTGGCCATGGAGGACAGGAGTGCTTCCATGGTTGGGAGCTTCTTCCCATTGTGGTTCTTGAGGATCTTAAGGCGGCTCTTTTCAAGGAACTCACACTGGTTGCGAAGGGAATCTAAGGACAAGCAGAGACTCCATAAGGAAAGGCCCTGCCAGTATTGTTGGGCAGCAGATCACCGAGTCAGTTACGGTGAAATTAACAGTAATAACTGCCCAGGAGGCAGGTCTCTCAATACTCCATAATGGAGGGGAACTGGGAGAAGAGGAAGTTGGCTGAGAGGGAAGGCATTGCTCCCACTTATCCTCCCCCATGTTGCAAATCGGGCTGGTGAAGGAAAGCAGAGAAAGGAGGTACAAAGTCCCACATGGACTTCTGAAGCCAGAGATATGCAAAAAAAAAAGTTTTTTAAGAAAGGATGAAATCTCCCCCATCCCCCTTTTCTCAAGGTAATACAGAAAATGCTGTGATCACGATTCACCAAAAGACTGTTGCCCCGATTAATTACTCTGAATCATCCAAGATCTCTTTCCAAAACTTCATAGATGCCACTTGAAGCCAGAGCTGTTAGCCGATGTCCTGCCACCTCTTTCCCCTTTCTGGCAAGCCTTGTATCAACCAAGTTGCCACTACTTCCTTGTGTGCCAATGTCAGGGGTAGCAGTGGTGCTCCCCCTTAAATGTTGGGGGGAAGTACTGTGCAAGGCTCATGTTGCTTAGACCATGTTCTCTTTTTGACCTAGCAGCTCTTCCCCATTCTGCCCACGCCCCCAGGGACAGAAAGTGGAAGGAAAAAGTGCTGCTTCCAGGACTGGACTAGCTCTGAATGCAGATGTGGAAGCCGGAGGCCAAGTCCTGAGCAATGGATTCATCCCGCAGATTCCTACCCAGCATATCCTGTGGAGGAAACTTGATGATTGGATGGAAGGCTCGATAACTATTTTCATTTTTGGTCCCTGCAAAGGAGAAGAGGAGAAACCCACATTAATTGCTGGGAGATCAAGGGTGGGTTCTTTGGCTTGTAAAGATGTCAGGGCACAAGAGCTGGATATAAATGCCCAATGATTAGTTGGTGCAAGTTACAATTGGGTATGGTCCAAAAGTGTGGCATAACATAGCTGGTAGCATGCAGAGAGTCCCTTGGGCCTGGTCCCTATTAAATGGTCCACTAACAGGGTGGAGAGGTCTCCACTATGGACCTAGCTGGGGAACCACCTCCCTCCCCAAAGGTAGGCAAATGATCAGGAGGATTCAATCCAGGCAACTGCTCAGAGCAAGGTAATACTCGAAAAGATGTTGCCCCAGAGGGACAAGCGGCATCTGTCCATCACCTACTGACTTTTCAGAAAGTTTGTTTGGAACAAAAGGAGGGCTGGGGCCCAGATGGCTTCCCTCGGGGGTGGCCTTCTTCCTGCACATACCCACCTATGGCACCACGCTCCACTTTACAAACATAGTAGGTTCCCCGTGCAGTGAGGAATTTACTGGAGTTATCTTCCGGGAACTTGACCAGGAAAAGCAACTTTAGGGTCCCATTCTCTTCACATAAGTCAATGGGGTCTGAGAAGAAACTGCAGAAGTCAGGAAGCAGCATCCTATTCCCCAAGGAAAAGACTCTGCCTCCTCTCCTCCTTCCTCAGCTCCACAGGGGAGCTGCCAGATCCCTTCCCAGAAGAACAGCAGTACCCCTACATCCTTACCTCCATGGTTCCCAACAATTTCACCTGATGGAGACCCATTCACATCCAGCAGAATGAGGACATTCAGCCCCTTCTTTGTAGTTATTCTAGCATCAAACTCAGGAGTAAATTGAAGACCTGATTCTTCCCTTGCGTACAAGGCCAGGAAGTTGGATGAACTGACGGCTTGCGAATTATTGTACTATGGGTGTTCTGGATGTTTCTACTGATTTTCATCACTGATGTATTTTTCAGTTATTTTTAATATTAACTGCCAGAATCACTGTAGAATTTTAGTGAGTGAATCAATTTATGAAGTCATGTGCGTGGAGGCCCCACCTGGCTTTGGGGCTCAGAGCTTTCATCTGATCAGAATCCACACATAGCACCATTGTTTTCAACAGGCATGAAGCCAAATAATTTCCAAAGTTTTCTTCTTCCTCACCCATCCCAAAATCTTGCATCCTTTATCCAAAAGCCAGTCCTTTCTTCCAGAATCTGTCTCTTCCTAATTGGTGGTGGAAACCACAAATTCCCTCAACAGTTTATTTCCAGACAGTGGGATATCACAAGGAGTCAATGCACCTGGAGGGACACTGATGTTCCCCACAATTACCATTCATGAGATTCCTTCAAGGGTTACCTGAACTGCACTTGGAGTCACCTTCTGATCCAGCCAGCATCAATCCTGACCATCAGCCATGCTCCCCGTATGATAGGGGGTACTCCCCTCCCTCGGCCCTGGGGAGCCCAGGTCCTTCTCACCTGACCTGTGCAATCCCACCTTATCCCGCAGGTAATGTGTTAGAAGCAAAATGGAGCAATTGATGTTGGCCAAGAACTGCCGGTTGTCTGAAAGGAGAGGAGTCACGGTCATTGCTGAGCAATGCTTTTTCCTGGGGCAGAAGGCTGGCCCCTGCTGCCCTGCCCTGTCTGTCCCAGGGAGCAAAAACAACTCTGAGCCTGACTGGCCACCCTCATAAGGAAAATAAAGGTTGGAGAGGAAAGGATTTATGAGGGGGGAAGGAACGGCATTTCCCTTCTACCTGTAGTCACTCTCCTTCAGATAGATGGATTCAAATGCTGCCCCTGAAGTTGGCTGCCTACTAGCTGATGAGAGCAAGGATTTTCCCTGGACCAGGAACACCTGAGACCAAGCATCAAGTGCAGAGGACCTCTCTTCTTTCCAGACATTCTCATGGTTTTCCCTTCTGACATTGGCACCAACAACTCAGGGAGGCATGGGCTTCCCTTGACTGGATGAACCAAGCTAAGATGGGAGAGCCATTATTCAGACTTAGAACTCCCAAGTTTATTTCTCCATACAATCAGCTACCAGCCTTGTGCCTCCAGTCTTTGAAATGACAAAAGAATTAATTCTGGATCAGAATGATATTTGTGTGTCCAATAAAATATGTTGTTTTTCAAAGAAGCCTGAAGCTACATGAAGTGGGGTTTGCACCTGCCTGACAATACCCCGGCCTCTGAGTGCCCAATTTCTGGGAGGATCTGCTCCTGGCCCAAAGGACTCCTGAGAAACCCTGCCTCAGCTTCCCCACTTGTTTTATCCTGGAGTCCACAGGAAAAATTGATGACTAACTATCCTGCCTGCCTCATGTCTGCTCCATGGACCATCTCAGTTCCACCTTTCCCTACCTCCATGTTTGATGCAGATAAACATGCCCAGCTCTCTTTGACATGGCTGGCAAGTTCTCCAGCTGTGGAGCAGCCTTGGAGCTACTGTGACATGTCATAATGAACAGCTCTGAGGCAAGCTGTAGGTATTGCATCCTAACTGTGGCTTCCTCAACTATAGTTTGTGAATCAACCATAATAAATAGGGAGCTAGTTTATAAACCATAGTTAATGGCCAGGTGTGTTGGGCAAACCCAGCCAATGGTAGTTGACTCAATAAATAATAATTAAACAAGCAATGGTTTAATACGCTCCACAAATCAGGTCAGTGATATGCTCTGAATAAGTCTACAGCATGTTTAATGAAAACACATTTCAGGACAACCTTTAGCTTTGAGTCACACCACAAATATTGATGAGAATCCTCTTATTAATAATTTGATGAACAGAAGCTGCTAAGTGGCCATGACATCTGAACGCAACAGCTCAGCCATTGAACTAGGACCAACGTTGCCAGGAATGGGCTACAACCATATAAACACCTTGGTTGCTCAGATGAAGGAAGCAAGAGACAGAATTATCCAGTGCCATTTTATTGGAGTACAGGAGATGCACCTATATAGTCAACAACAAGAAGGTAAGGTGAGGTTGGTGGGAAACCCAAAGCCTCTTAGGGTAAGAAGACATGGCTGAAGAAAAATCCAGCAATGGGATCCCATTTCCCTCTAGGAGGTCACTGGTCCCCATGAATAATGGGCAAATTTGGGAGATGGAGGCAGAGAGCCCCCTGTAGAAGGGTGAAGCTTGGCCAAGGATCTGCTTAGGCACTTGCAGCACATTTTTTCAGCCAAGGAGCTTGCATTATTATTTTTGTGAACTGAATGAATTTTTCTCTTCAATCTCATAACAAAATAAGAGGTGGGGGGCACTTTGGGGAGTTCTGGAAGCAGGCAAAGCCAAACTTTCAGGGCCTATATACAAATTCAGGTGGTGAATGCTGCTGTATCCAGATTGACCTTGGGAGCAGCGTCTGCCAAAGGGTCAGGTGCTTCTCCAGTCTTGACTGTGGTGTCGCTGCTTACAGACAGGTAGCCCCCGCTTGGCAGCAGTTCAGTAACAGAACAGATGTTTTCAAAATAATAAGGCTTGTGATTCTCCATCATGCTTTTGGAGACTCCAGCCCATTCCTGACAAAGAAAAGACCCATTGGAAAGGCACACACACACACTCTGCACCCAAGGTAGAGACCCTTCCCACCCCTTCATGCCTGGTTTTCTTTCTGGCCTGTTATGAACAGTCTGCAGCATGGAAATGAACAGAGCCGAAGTTGGTGGCTGCAAGAAACCTGCTAGGCCTTCCTCTCCCTGGCATAAAGCAGAAATCATGTGAAGCCGAGTCAAGTCTTGAACTTTACCAGACTTACCGAGAAATTGCCTTGATATGCAGTGAAGAGATCCTCAAATTTCTTGCTGGGGTTTGGGATTCTGGGCATCAGGATCACCCACACTCTGCAGGAAATGGAGCCTTGTTAGGAAGTGAGATGGGATTCCCATTTCTCCTCTCCTACATATTCCATGCATCTCTTTAAGGTAGGAGGGCTACAGAGAGAAACATGTCCTGGGAAAGTCAAGCCAGTAGTCACTCTCAAGGACTACTCCTGGTTCCTGCTGGAGGAAAGGGCAGCATCCTGACACACTGCATGGCTCCTTCTTTACAAATCCATGATGAGATGCACAGGAAAAAGCGACCCACATTCTCCATACTGAACACTGTTCGTTAGAATGAATGGGCAGTCTGGCTGTTCAGCAATGGACCCACCATTCTGAAGAGACAGAGCTTTGAGAGGTGGATAAGCAGTCCTGAGTCTGTTGCAAGACTGTCCAAAGGGGCAATTGGTGTGTGGGAAACTTCCTTCCACAATTCCCATGGTATGGGAATGACTGTGAGGCAACCTAGGAGGGCAGGGAAGCCATGACACATGACACAGCTACTTTTTAAGGCCTGTTTTGGTTCATCTGGAACGCACTTGGAAAAGCCAGCCCTGCAGCCCTTGTAAAAAGGCTGTGTTCAGGATTCAGAAGGATGGGGAATCCTGTGTTTCTCCAACAAGGGCTGCCAGACAAATGGGGCTCTAAATAAGTTCCATGTCCAGCCCGCTTCAATAAGCCCACCAGATCAAAAAAGTAAGATGGGGACATGGAAGCCATCTATTGGTGGGCCATACTGTGGGGCACAATGGCTCAATTTCCCTCACTGTTCCAACTCAGGAGACCCTCACCCTAGATAGAACCAGCCTCCAACCTTACCCACAATCCTCTCACCTCTCCATCCGCACCAATATCAAGAACAACATCAGCAGAATGAAGATGGAGCCCAAGGGAATCATAATGCTCTGGAATGAGGGGGGCAGTGAATGAGGGTACACCAGTTCTGCAAAGAAGAAAGCAGATGAAGATCTCAGAGAAGCAGCTCACCTAACCACCACCTCTCTTGTCTGGACTCAAGACCTAGGATCTGCTCGTCCTCACATGTTGCACCAAAGCAAAGAAACGCTAGTTATCTGTTCCTGGAGTTCCTCTGCCAGAGCATCAAATTCTCCACATCAACTGAAGGTCAACTCAGAACTTTGACTCTCTATCCACCAATCCAAGACAGTCCAAAATCTCCAAGAGATGGGACAGACAGGCCTCAGCACCACTATGGGCATAGAGAGAGAAAAAAAAGAAACCACCATCCAGGGATTTCTACATCCTCTGAGTTCAGTTCATATAAAGTTCCCCTGAAATGACTTTCAGACAACCTGGATGTGTCCTGTAACAGCTAACAGATAGATTAGACTCAGGTGGAAGTTACTGGAGGGAAGGATCTCCATCACCTTTTTTGCTTGGTAATCCCAGCCATTACCTCATCCAGCATTCGGCTATTAAAGGCTCTTCACCCAGGCTTCTGGTGAGGGACAGTGGGACCTTTCTATCATACTTGCCACCTTTTATCTCTTTTATTATAGTTTCTTTGCTTGACCCTTGGCCTGCTGTGCACACCTATTTGGAGGGTGAGATGCCCCTGAAGATTTCCCAATTGCAGGACCCAAAGGCAGAGGAGATGACCAGGGGCAGGACTGCCTGATGTTCTCCCTGTTCCCTTCTCAGCTCTTGGAAGCAGAAAACTTGTCTTGTACTCTCCACTCACCTTTTCCCCATGAGATAGATTTGGAAGGGTGGCTCCAGAGGTCCGTGGTTGCACAATTGTTATTCACTTTACTTTTGACATAGAAGGTGTAGAGTTTCTCAGGATCCACACTAGGAATTTGGAACTTCATGCTATTTACGTTGTGCTTCTGGAAAGCAGCGTGAGACAAACATTCAACTCCCACTATGCCTCTAATGAAAAGGAATCCAGTATGCAAAAGCCCAGCTCTAGCAGTGAAGTTTGTCTCAAAGATGCCAAAAAGCCACAGGGATTTTTGCTGCCATAGACTAAAGCAACTTCCCCACTAGATGCAGGAGCTCTTAATGAGCACACAAACACAAAGATGCACACACAGAGACACACGTGTCCTCAAGCAAAATAGGGACACGAGGCTCTGAAGAAAAAAAAGGAGACAGTCATTCAGCACCCCACGACTTCCTTTGGACAGAGACTGATTGGGTCCATCCCTCAAGCTCATTTTGCAAGTAAGAGTAGCAACCCCTCCAACTGCAATTTCTCTTTTTTTAAAAAAAACACGTAGCACTTGTAATTTAATGCCCCAAAACTCTCTTCCATTGCTCAGTCTCCTTCAATAGCATGTCACCGGCAGTTTTAAAACACCTGGATTTCCTTCGGCACATTGGGAAATAGATTACTGGGAAGTCTCCTTTACAACGACAGAGTAGCGTAAGAAGCAATTGTGGCAAGAATGTTAATTCCAGCCCAATCTAACAAAGGCTGGATAATACCATTTTAACAGGAAAATGTTATTTCTTCCTTCTTTCACTTTGGACAGATAGATAAAACTGCCCTCATTTAATCTGAAAATAAGATTTTTTAAAAAAATACAAAGGCAGAAACTCAGAAACGCGCAGGAATGAATGTCAAGAACTTGCCACCAAGAAGCTGGTGAAAAATTTGCCATTGCTGGCTTTGTTCCTGCATGGCTAGATGGTGGTTGAGAAAAAGAATAAGACTCTTGCTAATTAACAGATGGAAATTAACTTGTCTGGGGTTAAAATGTGGATCTCTTTTCCGAGGTTTCCTGGACTGAGAATGTGAATAGTTGCTCCAACCTTACCTCTTGCAATCCTGGGTGAAGGAAGGGAACAATACACAATGAGCAACAAGCAATATTTCTGTTAAGAACACATCTTCAACTACTTTATAGCTAGTCTTTCATTATTTTTGGGGGGAGGTGTTTCAGCATGATGCTTTTACATATTCTATTGTATAACCACTATTTTGAATTACATAGTGATTCCACAAGCTTATTCACTAACGAATTCCAGCAATATTAATAGCTTTCTCCTTTTTATCTATGCCCTCTTTATTACTTCCTGTTCAGTAGTGTGGGAGCAACACTACTGATAAATAGCATCACCCTGATAGTAATTACTCAGGGCTTGTTCCTTTTTGTTGGGGAAGTGCTTTAATCACTTGGTTTCTTTTTTGTTCGTTCCCTTTCATCATTTATTAATTTATGGAAAGAGTTTATCTGGGGGAGAAATAATTAAATCACCTTCATAAAATGAAGAAGTCAATAGTTGTGGCTCCTTGCCATGTTTTGGGAATGGGTTAACATGGATATTTGAGCTCAGGACTCATCAGTCCGGTTTCCAAACTCTTGGTTTATTTGTTCACAACTTTCTGAACTTGAATTTTGCCACAAATAAGCAGAATCACACAACATAAGGAGACGATCTAAGACAGAAGTATTTGTGTCCAAGGAAGCAAGCATCACAGGTAACCGCTTCAAAGACCCACATGCAGTTATCACTCAGTATCACTCAAGATACTCGGAATTTGGGCAAAGGCACACCATTGCAAACTATATCTTATGATAAATTCAAAATATACAATTATTATTTGGTGGGAAGGAAAGAATTTATAATCCTAAAAATAATTATATTATCTTTGAGAAGTCTAGTTTTGAGAGCTGGATGGACAATTATAAGCTAAGCATCAAATTCAAGCTTCGCATCACTTCTTGAGAAGATACATCTCTAACAACATCTTCATCTCTCATGCTTGACACTAAAAGGAATCTCTTCTAGTGCTTTGAATTTAGAAGATACGTGTTGCTTTTTCTGTCATCTTCTGATGCAAGTATTTATATTAGACTTACCTGTCAATCAAACAGGAAGTAGCTTTGTGGTTGACAGATGAAGAATATGTTTTCCAATCTCCATTTGGCAGCTCTTTGATTTGAATGGTAAAGTAACGTATAGGAGAAGAGCCGTCACTTCCAGGAACCCAGTGCAGCTGGAGACTCCGGGATGTCATTTCAGACTGAGGGATTTTTAGCTCCTTGGGAGGGGATGGCCGTTCTGAAATCCAAATCACCAAGCAGTTACCAAGAAACAGAGGCTAACAGAAATTTGGAGCAATGTTGGGAAGAACCTCAAAGAACAGTTGGGCAACTGTTCTTGCACATGGATAGCTCAATGCTGAAAGGAGAAGATTAGGGCCAGGTTGAGATCTGTGCCCTTCAGTTGTTGAAAAGCAGCTTCTTGTTGTGTTGGTGATTTAATGCCACCAAGGTTAAAAATACCTGCCATTTCCATTCAGAGTCTTAGAAAGGAAGACTGGAGTACTTTATTTGCAGAAACTTCAAATCCTGAGTGGGAATGAAGTGCAATTCCACTTGACTGCTGGCTTCTGATTTTATTCTGCCTTACCTTTTCACCATGTATCCCCTGTGCTCATGAGGGCTGCCCTCTGGCAGTTGGATTCCCCACCCAGTAAAGTTCACCTGGGCTCTGAAAGTACTGAGATTCTGCTTCCCCATCACTGAGATATTTTTGGGGTGGCCAGAAGAGGGGAGAAAAGAGAACAGAATCTCTTCAGAGGCAAATTTTGCAAGAAGAAAGTCCAGGTCGTCAAACCAATATAACATCCTTTGGCATACCTTGCTTGGTTTACATCAGGCCTGTCCAACCTTGGCAGCTGTAAAACTTCACCTCCCAGCATTGCTCAGACATGAGGAATTCTGGGAGTTGAGGTCCACACATCTTAAAGTTGCCAAGGTTGGACACCCCTGGTTTACAAGCTTAGTTCCATCTACAATTTTTCCTTCATGCCCCTGGAACCAAAGATTTTTCTTGTGGAAATTCAAGAATGTTAGATGAGAAGAAAAAAGTAACAAACACAACACGGTAGCAAATGGTTAGTCCTCCTAATAATTCTGTTCTTCTCTTTTGCTAAATTGCAAAGGACAAAGTATGGGGTGTGTTCCTTTTCCTTTTAACCAATGAAGGAAGGAGTAGGGAGATGTCCCCAAATTTCTAAACTTTTCTTATATCCTTATGATGGTTGTTGGTGCACGGGATGATTTATTCAAAGGAATCTCTGGTGCCAGACATTGCTTAATGCAGAGGGGAACAGTGGCCATCAGTAATGTATCAGCCGAGAACTTGGCACCATCTCTCTCCACCCATCAATTTCAGTCAGAGAAAATCAACACAGTGAGGAATAATTATTTAATTGTTTATCATGGGCACTATTGATTCTGATTAAAATGTGTGGCATGTAATAAAGCAGGCATTGATTAGTGATGCCACAGTGACTTGTCTTTGAATTAATTTGAATCAAATTGAGAATCTAATTTGATTCAATTCCATCAGCACCTGTTTCAGTAAATACCTACTGCTGGCTGCCTGAACCTCCAACAGTTTTCTGCAAAGAACAGTTTGTGTTTTCTTTTTCCCATCCCTCTGCCCTTCTGAAAACATTCACCATAAGACATGGCGTATTTCAGCACTTAGTTGCTTGAGGGTGCCAAAAGGATTATTAACCGTTCATCTACAAAGGTTCTCTCAACATTAATGGTACGAGATGATGCTGGGAGTCAGCACTGAAGTGTCCAGGTTTCTTCCACTAGAAGACATGAACATTTGTCCAGGAGTGGAAAGAATGAATGATCTCATGTGATGTGGGTACCTAGAGGAGAAGCATATCATTTCTTGGGATTGGTTCTCTCCTGGACAAAGAGATTTAATCTCTTTCCTCCTAAGAATATCAAAGGTTTCCTTTGACACCATCAAGCTCCCTAACTTCCTAACCCTAACTACTGCACTCTCTAGAGCAGAATTTCCCAACCTCGGCAATTTCTAGCCAGCATAGCCATTGCTGAGAAATCTGGGTGTTGAAGTCCACTCACCTTCCATTTGCCAAGGTTGGGAAACCCTGCTCTAGAAACCCTCCTCCAGAATTTATATGATTCCAGGAGCAACTAATTTGCACATGAAGATATAATACCATCAGGTTTCTTGCTCTTCATTGTTCCATCACTCACTGCCTGATTGGAAATTGTTTTCCTGGATGGATGACTTTTCCACTCTTGGTCTTCACCTTCCTGATTCTTGATGTACTTGGCAATAAACATTCATGCTTTGGGGGCCTCTTGACTGAATTACTAATATACATGAGGTTGCCCTTGAAGATAACTTGGAAGGACACATCTGTGCAGAATGGGCTGCCATTTTCACTAAAGTTGTTGGACCAGTTCACAAAATCATATAGTAAAGAACAGTTCTGCTTACTTCTGGTCTTAATTAAATTGACTAGCTCTTTCTTTAGATGGGTTGTGATCATCCCAACCTTGCTGTGTCTGAAATCTTCCACTGAAATTTTATGTCCCTTCTTCATTCCAAATATACTATGGAATGATAAAGGAGGAGATTTGCTTTAAAAGCTTCCTGATTTTGGAGTGCCCTTTCCATGCAACAAGGTATGCCAGGAGTCTAAATTTGGGGATTTTCACTTAAGGTTTATTTTTTGATCTGTGCGTTTTATTTACATATCGGCTGGAAGAATTTTGTGAGTTGAAATTCATATGTCTTAAAGGTGATGAGGTTGATGATAAACTTTAGGATAAACTCTGCTTTAAAGTCTTCTTTCTTCCCATCCATTGCAGCATCCAGTTATTCCATCTGCTACAAATATCCATGGCTCTCAGATCATTCACAGATTCCACATTATCCTACACTAGAGCACAGCCGTATTAGGACACTGATGCACGTAAGCCTGGGAACGTGGTTGGCTGTGGCTGAACTGTCAGTCAGCCCAAATGAAAGCATTTTCACACTCTCATATTAAGGAGAGAGGGAAAAGGTTTGTTATAAGTCTCAAAGTACTCCAGACAATAATAATACTTCTTCTTGCAACAAAGGAGAAGGAAATTATATGAGGCAACTATTAAGTGCCGAGTGGTATCTCCCACATAAAACGGTGAAGTTGCTCTCAAGTCAAGCTTGACTTCTTCAGTTTTCTTTTCAGCCTTATTATATTATAAGCAGGGAAAAAAACCCCATTCTCCACACAGTATCTTTGTTTCTAATGTGCAGGAGAGTGTACATGGGGGGAAGGTGTATTTTAGTTTTCATTGCAAAAAAATCCTGTTCTCTGATGGATGTTGGTGGCATACGGCATTAACATTATGACATTTTTTCAGTGAAAAAGAATATCTGAAGAATGGGATGGGGGGAGAAGACTTTTGCACTTTTAATAACTGCCTGGAACAGGTAATTCAGCAGGTGTAATGCCAAGTTTTCTATAGAACCCATAAAGTGCAGGAACTTGTCTGATTTTGCACAAGACAGATTGGCAATGAATTTGGAAGATAAATAGGATAGGCACTTGTTATTTGAATGGAAGACCACAAGAGCATTCCAAGATTTGGGGATATATTAGGAAGTCAACAAAACATCCTGGAAGCACACTATGCCAAACTACTTCCATACTGTTGCCAAGAGAAGGGCCTTCCGCTGATGTGCATTAGGGATTGGCAGCTATGGCTAGACAGAGTTGCAGAAGCTGGGTAGAAACAGATCCAACTTAAATATGATTTACAACATTATACTTGTTTTGGCCAACTGTCAGTGTTATTTGTGAGCGGGCACCATCTCATCTGCTCCTTGTACATTGTAAGTGAACAATTTATGACAAGAACATAGGAAATCTTCAGTGCTCAGATATAAGCATCCAAGAAGCAGCCTTGGAGCTTCCTCGAGTGAGGTGAGAGAGCCTGAAATGATATAAAGTATCGCAGAGATAGGACTGGATAGTAAGTGAATCATAGAGTTTTCTATAAGGCAATTCTCACATTCGTGAGAATTTTGAACTCTCTTATACTCAGATTTTACTAGTCATAGAATCATAGGGCTGGAAGGGACTTGGGAGGTTTTCTAGTCCAACCTCTTGCCCAAGGCAAGAGTCCTTATACCATCCCAGACAAGTGATTGTCCAATCTTTTCTTCAAAACCTCCAGTGATGGAGCACCTACAACTCCAGAAGGGAAGCTGTTCCACTGATTAATTGTTCTCACTGTCAGGAAATTTCTCCTTATTTCCAGGTTGGATCTCTCCCTAATGAGCTTACATGCATTGCTTCTTGTTCTGCCCTCAGGTGCTATGGAGAATAAATTGACACCCTCTTCCTTGTGACAGCCCTTCAAGTATTGGAAGACTGCTATCATGTCTCCACTAAGTCTTCTCTTTGCTAGGCTAAACATACCTAGTCAATGGAGATTCTGTTGAACATGTCCATGGGAAAGCAGTTGATGTGTAGGTTGCATGTAAACATTCATTTATTAATTTATTTATTAATTCTGGGAGTTGTGGTCTAAACCTGGAGTATATCAGCTTGAAGAAGATAGTTCTAGGGCATTATCATAAACTACTGAGGCTTTCCAAATTTCAGTGCCTTGGTGGCACCTACGTAGTGCTCAAATATCATTTTTGGTACTAGATCCTGACAGCTGATCAGATGGATGTTGGATGCTGATATTGGGCCTAAGTAGATATAATCCTAGTATCACTATATGGGTGATACATACATAGGATTAGCTCCTATTCATTTCTGTGAAAAATCTGACACAAAGCATCTGTTAGGATTACAGTCATAATAT
>JANHZU010007603.1:107018-139047 GCA_032468055.1 Acrochordus granulatus | reverse complement strand
GGCCAGTCTCAAGGGTGGGTGGGGCTGGGATGGGAGGGAAGTGGGGAGAAGGATGGGTTGCATGCCCAAACCCTCCGCTGGGGCCTCCTGTTATTTTGTAGTCTTTTATTCATTTTACAGTAAAACGGATTTCCAAGGAATGCGCCCGAAAACCCAACAAGAAAATATGTAGGAAAGGAGGTAGGTAGCGAGCCGGGGTTTGGCAGAGGGGCACAGAGAGAGGCAAGTGAGAGAGTGAGCGCCAGGGGGCGCCTGGCCTGCCCCATGCCACAGCAGCGTCCCCCCTCATTCTCTGGGTAGGGTGGGGCTTTCCTTGTGGATTGTCCAAGCACCCTCTCTTTCGGGAGGTGGCATTCCCACCTAGGCACAGCTGCCCTGGCTGTCACAGGCTGCTTATTGCTGGGGGACAGGGCAGAGGGTGCCCTCCTCCCCTGCCCCACACAGGGCCAGAGTATCCAAGGTAGACTGGAAAGTGCTTCTGCCCAGCTCCTGCTCCAGCAGTGCCAGTGGGCAGAGGGACAGCATACCTATGCACTGGGTTCCTGCCTTTTCTCTCCCTGCCTGGGATGGAGGCAGAAGTGTGGCTCTTGGGCTTGTTCCTCTCTCGAGCTGGACTCACCTCTCCCCAGGCTGTGTATGACTGCCTACCTACCCTGCCCTGCGAGAGGCTGGCCCAGGATCACCACTGAGTCTGCCTTGCCCCACCGTCCTTCTGGAGCGTTGGGCCACCTGGCCTTTGGCTGGAGCAGAGAGGGGCAAGGCAGGGTGCCTCCACAGCTCCTTGAGAGCTTGTTGGTTCCATGCCTTCACAAGGGATCATGGATCCGGAGCAGCAGCTTCAAGACTGCTAAACACTTGTGTTGAAACTCCACCCTTGAATCTCCTTTGTTATTCCCTCATCAAGACCTGGGTATGAAGGTGCCATCCTTCCTTTTGAGTCTTTGAAAATGCCACCCAACCAGGCCCATACTGGAGACGGCCAAAGCCGCTTCTCCTGCTATTTGGCCCCTGCCCAATAAAGGGATCCCAGGGCTTGGACAACTCTTCTGATGGAATAGAAAATTGTCCCTGAGTTTTGACACAAAAGAAGGAGGTGTGCTTGGGGTCAAGAGGGCAGGTCCTCAAGCTGGAGCCCTCCAGGTGTGTCAGGTTTCAGCTCCCACTGCAGTCGAAAGTCTGCAGCTGCTTACAGGGGCTGCAGTGAGTGAAGGAGGGAGTCCTAGCCAAGATGGGGTTGGATGGGAGGACCAGAATTAGCGTCCCCTGACGGGTTCCAGGTGGTGGGTCTACAGAGCAGCTTGGAAGCAGGTTCCCCTCTGAGTCGGCAGCTTTAGCAAAGACCTTCTCACCCCAAGAGTGGCTCCTTCGTATGAACCCTGAACATGCCACTAAGGAAGCCCAAATCCTCCTTTGGTTTCCTGCTGGGGATGGGAGTGGGCAGCTTTGCTCCAGGCACTGGAGGGGTGAAGAGGCCCCAAATGCCTGTTGCTTGGATCATGGGGTGCACAAATGCATGACTATGACTGCGCTAGCAAGTTTACTGAAGTAGCTGTGGTGGTTTGTAAATCATGGCTAATAGTGTATCGTATGAACACAGCATCAGTTATGGCCCTAACTGAGCAGGACATGGCTTAGCTAGCATGTAGGCCCATGACTGAGAGCCTGAGTGAATTCTGCTGGAGGATTCGTTCAATCGGGGATGAGGGTTCAGTGTATTGTGTGAATCCACTTAGTGATGCCTTCTCCAAGCAATCAGGGGTTTAGCATTTTGTGTGAATGCAGCTACATATTTGTCTTTAGAATTTAAACTTGCCCATTGACTAATGCTGATGTAGGACTCTATGGGAAACGTAAAATGAGTCTGGAGAAAGTTAACCCCAAACTATTTCAAGGAAGAACAAAACCACCATGGGCATTGTAGGCCACAATGCATTGTGGTCATTATCAGAGTAGCTGCCATAAGACTCACTCGGAACATCTGGCTTTCTTATTTGGCCTGAGGTGGCAAAAACAGTATTGGGAGATGTGAGAAGGATTGCATTTCATGCCTTTTTATGGGGGGACATCACATGAATACCAAAATACAGGTAGTCCTCAACTTACAACTATTCATTTAGCAACCATTCAATGTTGCAGTGGCATTGAAAAAGGTGATTTACAACTGATCCTCATCTTAGGACCATCACAGTGTCTTTGTGGTCACCTGATTGCAATTTGGGTGCTTGGCAACCAATAGATATTTATGATGGTTGCAGCGTTCCAGGGTCACATTTTGCCATTTGTAACCTTCCCAGCTGTGAAGCAAAGCTAATGTGGAAGCAGCAAAAGGTTGCGACTCACAGTCATCATAGAATGTCTTGCTTAATAGCCGTGGCAAAAAAGCTTGTGAACCGGGTGCGGTCACGAGATGCCTCACTTAATAATTGTACCACTTAAGAATGAATCTTCCAGTCCCAACTGTGGTCATATGTTGAGGATTACCTGTAGCTATCTCTCTTTCCTTCTTGCTTAGCAACTGCTCCATTTCTTAAGGAGCAGGTACATCCCCGCCATTCAGTGGAAGAATTCCCTTTGGAGAGGAGGCCACCAGGTGGAGAATGGGTATTTCGCAGTGACTGGGAAGGGAGAAGAGAGGGGAGTGGAAGCGAATCAGCTTCGACAAACTTCCCGTGGCTTGTTGGGGTTATCCCCTCGTGGGGTAGATGGACTTTGTTCCTCTCTGCGCCTTCCTGGGCTTCAACATAGCCCAGTTTAGCTTGGATGTTTCAGCTCACTGACTCTGCTAACGTCTTGGCTGATCTGCCCGACAAGAATTTGCATCTCAGCCTGAAATTGACAAAAGGGAGGGGTGCCGGTGCCGGTCAAATGCCCCGAGCCGAGCCCTCCTTTGGCACCACCTCCACAGCATGATCGTTTCGTTTGGCTTTGGTGTGGCGCTGCCGTTCCCTCACCAGAGCAAATCGGGAGGGCTTTTATGCAGTCAGCGTGTGCTTATTTCCCTCTCACCCTGACAGAAGATGGACCTCCCTCCCTCCCTCTTCTAGCTCCCCAAGGCTGCCACAGGGGCAAGGGCAGTGCATCCTGGCCCAGGGCTTGGCTTGGCTTTGCTGGCCCTCTTAAGAGGGCTGCTTCGTTGCGCGGTGCCGGTGAGCCCCCTTGCACGCTTTGCTCACGGCCCTTGGCACTGGGGCTGTTTGCACTGCAGCCTTCTCAGCTGTCTCCCCACAACTTCCTCTGAACCCCGTTGGGCTGGCACTAGCCCCTGGAAGGCCGCTCACTTACTGATGCCCCCAAAGCCGCTTGACCCCCAGCAAAGTGTGGCTTTCCCACTCTTCCTGCCCCCAGATGGTGCCGGGGCCCCAGGGGACGTAGCCACGGCCCGGCTGCTGCTGTGCCCCATGGAGCCGTGAGCAGGAAGACCAGTGCAGCCCCTCTCTGCCTGGGTTGCCATGGTGACTGTGCGGGGCTGGAATCCGAGCAGCAGCTGGAGGCAGGAGCGCATGGCTCGATCCGGGCGGGGCCCCTGGTGCTGTGACCAGGCAGAGGGGCAGGTGGCAGGTGAAGGCGGGGGTCACCGGGCCGGAGTCTCCCCCTGCTGGAGGAATCACACAGCTGGCCCCGGTTTGTCTGCTGAGGGTGGAGCCCTCAGACCCCTGGCAAGCTGAATGGGCAGCTGGACTCCTGCCGGCTCTTCCGTAAGGTGCACAGGGCCTTTCCCGGCACTCCAAAACGAATGTTGCCGGGGATGGCTGGTCCCAGAATGGTATCTCAGGAACAGGATTAGCGGCCTTCCAAGTTAATTCATGCTCATCCCCCCGAGGTGCTGCAGAGGCTTAATGTTTGCTTCCTGGAGCACATTAAATTGCAGACCCAGAAGTGTTCTGCAAAGAGCCCTGCCCGGCAGTGCCAGAGAGGAAGCCTTCTCAGCCACCTTTTTCTGATGGCAGAAGCAAAGAGGCCTGAAGGGACACCTGGAGGGCAGTGGAAGGTGCCTGCATTTGCTGCAATTTGTGGGGCATGTGGGCAAGCCGAAGTCCAGAGGACCTTGTGACAAAGGCCATTTCATGCCCAAGAGCCAAGGGTAGTTTTGGGGGTCACCATAAGTTCTTTAGTGGGAGAATCATAGCCCAGATCCTCCATGCACTGCATTGATGTGGCAGCTTGGTTGTGCCTAGGCTGCTGCAAGCAAATGTGATGGGAGTCAAGGGTCTTGCTGTGCAAGTGACCAGTCATGCCAAAGACATAAGTGTTGATCCTATGAACTTCCATATCCTTCTACAATTGGACTCTGATGCCAACAGCAACGCTGCCAGCCCCGTATCCAAAGAGGCACTTGTCATTCTCTCGCTCTTTAGGGGTACCACCCCAGAACCTGGGGGGGCATCAGACCGGCTCTCGGTGGGCTCTCCCCTCTTCTCTCCTCCAGGCAGGCAGCCAGCCTCCCCCTCCTGCCCTCTCCACCTCTCCTTTTCCCCAGTACAGGGGACAGGGCCCTGCTGCGGAAAGCCTCTGCCCCCTCCCAGTGCTGCTGCTGGAGGCTGATAAGAAGCCCGAGCCCGGGTGACCTTCCCACCTTCTCTGCAGCCCTGCTATGTTTGAATTCTCTTTTGTTTTCTTCCTTCCTGTTTTTGTTTCTCTTTTGTGCCCCTTCTTCCTTTTTGTTCGGTCTCCTCCTCGCATTTGGTCCCCAGGCTCCAGCGCTAAGAAACATGGCGAGGACTTAGCGGATAATGACGGGGATGAAGACGAAGGTATTTGCCTGTGCCAGGTGGCTGTAGATGCATGCACCTGCTCACTCACGCTCTCTCCCTCTCCCTCCCTCCCTCCCTCTATCTCTCTGCTTCATGCACGACTTCATCTGCTGCTACACCCCAGGAAGCCCCCCTCCCTCGTTTGTGTCTCTCTGTCTCCCTCACTGGCCGGACCGTTGAGTGGGGAGGGCACCCTGCTCCCCCTCCCAGCCCTGGGATGTTGGCTAGTTGGGGAAGTCAAGAGGAAGGGCGGCAGGGTCCCTCTCGGCCTCCAGATACCAGTTTTGATCCAAGAGTTCTGGGCTTTCCCCACACTCTACTGCAGGTAGGTGCAGAAAGTCGCTATGGGCTTGCAGGAACAATGCTTCTGAGGGACAGTAGCACTTGGCATTCTCACACCGGCATCACATGCCCTAGGTCCAGCCTGAGTCCTGTGCAGACCTTCCTGGCTGCTCAGTGGTTCTTTCTCCCAACCAGGTGTCCAGGAAAGGGGGCTGGTGTCTTGTCAGAGGAGCCTCTGCAAAAAGCGGTGCAGGGGGCCTGGAAATGTGGCCGCCCACTGGCACTGTTGGCATTGGGCAGAAGAGGAACAGTGCCCTTCTCCTGTAACAGAATGGAATCTGTGTCTTGCCCCTTGGCCAATTTCTCTCCATGCCACGGGCAGCAGTGTCCTCTGCTTTGCTTCCTTCCCTGCAAAGGCTGCCATTTAATCCTGAGAAAAGCATCCTCAGTGGCAGATGTCCATCAATTTTTCTTGAAGGAAAAGGACAAGGTGACTCCCAAGGAAATCCCAGCCAACCTGTGCAAACAGCTTGGCAGAGAAGCACAAAGCGCTCCGAAGAACCCCCTTCAGAGGCCTTTTTCTGCCTGCCCTCTCCCTCTGCTCCCGAAGAGGGAACTTGGGTGCTGGTGGGCAGGTCTGGAAGCCAGGCTGTCCAAGCCTGAGCCCTCCTAATCAAGGTCGCATTTATCGGATGTTCTTTAAGTCATGTGTTTGGGAGTCACTGTTGCTAGTCCTGTTTGTGCATTTCTAAACTGTTAGGTACTCTGTGGCTTATTTGGCTTGTTGGTGGTTAGTCTTTCCTGGGTGGAAACATCTAGATGGAGAAGGTGGCAGAAGAAAGTGACAGCCCAGGAGCTGCTGCTGCTTGTCCTTTGTACCTTTCTGAGCCCTTTGTGGTATCTGTTGTCCCTCAATCCCCTTGGAGGAATTCCACCAGGGTCCTCAGGGTGGGCAGGCATCCCACTTCTTGGTAAGAGCAGATGAGGTCCCATCTGCAACATCTTCTACAACAAGAAATGTCCAGATGTTGTCATAGGACACTTCATGCTGACTAATGAAGAGCCCTCTCTGGGCATCCTTGACAGGGCAGCTCCAGGGACCGCCTTTGCCCTGGGACTGTAGTTCCTAGGAGTGTGAGCCCTAAGTCTGAGTTGGTCCCTCTGGAGCTCAGAGGCTGCTCTTGTTGAGGGCATGAAGGCACAGGCAAAGCCAGCTGCTGTGAGGGCACAAGCTGTCATACCTTTTCATACTTGTCAAGTGAATTTGACTGAAATGTGCAGTGCCCACTGAGAGAGAGAGAGGAATGGAGGGCTAATCCTGCAGGATTGCTGAGCACATCCTTGCTAGTAAGTGTCCAAGTAAAGCTGCAGATTCCCAGAAGAAGGAGCTGGGCTACCCTATTCCCACCCCCCTCCCCAGAATATTTACCCAGGGAATGAAGATGTGCTGTTTTACAGCCCTTCCTCTCCTGATTGTAGCATCTTTCTGGAGCTCAGCCCAAGTTCTGAGTCTCTCAAATGCCCACTAGACAGTGAGGCCTCTGCTGTGCCCACCAGCTTTCAAGGGACCTGAGAGAGGCACCTGCAAGCCTTAGGATCTTCTCACATCTGCCAGGCTGGGAACCTGTGAGCAGCAGCCTGAGAGCCCTGCTGTGCCCTTCTCCCATGCCCTCCCTGGGGAGCATCCAAATGGCCAGCAAATCGTGTCAGACTCCTGTCCTAGCTTCTCCCCCTTGCAGACATCCGAGACAGTGGGGCCAAGCCGGTGATGGTCTACATCCACGGGGGCTCCTACATGGAAGGCACAGGGAACATGATGGACGGCAGCGTGTTGGCCAGCTACGGCAATGTCATCGTCATCACTCTCAACTACCGTGTGGGAGTCCTGGGTATGCAGCTCAGTGCCTGGGGAGGAGCACTCCAGCCCATTTTGGGGGAGGCCAGTGGCAGTCCCTGGAGAGGCAGATGTTGCAGAGGGCTACCACACTGCTTATCAAGCATGGGGAGGTAGGGGTGTCTGCAGGGAATCGAGCGGAGTCTGGTGGGGAGCAAGACTCCCTTCTTGGGCAGCCCATGTCTTTGCACCGGTTCCCCTGAAAAGGTTCTGCACCCCTCTGGCATCTGCCTCCCAGGAGAGGCCTTCTGCTGCCTCAAGGCCAAGACGCCCAACCTGAAAGCCACCTTGTATTCCTGGCTTGGGATTCCCTCTCATTTGCCCATTGGGGCCCAGCAGAGAACAAGTATTGATCTGCGGTTAAATATCGAGCAGATCCTGCCGTTCCCTCTACATCATTCAGCAAGTGCCACTAATATGCCTCCCCAGAGGGAGTATTCCATAGTCCTGCTGTGGGGCTTCCAGGCCGCCTCTGGAAGCAGCTCAGTGGACCCTGACAGGTTTCCTTGGAGTGGGAGAATGCTGGGAGGGGCCCCTCTTCTTCCTTGGAGTTTGTGGCTGCTCCATAGGCAAACAGCCCCCTGCCCTTGACTTGTGGGGGCTTTGGCCGCCCTAACTCTGAATGACGCCTTGTCATTTGTGGGTTGAGGCTGCGGTGTTCTCTGCGCAGAGGGAGAATGATTTTCCTGGATCAGAAGCCTAGAAATGACACGTCTCTGGGTAGCGCTTGGCTCATGAGCCTTCATGCCAGGTAGCAGGACTTGAATTTAGTAGGATTCATTCTGGATTTGTACAGTACACTTCGGCTGATTTCCGAATTGATCCCTTTCCTGAGCTTGTGGAAATCGCTGGACTCCAAACATTTCAAAAACCTGAAACTACTGAAGCTGAGGCTGCTGAGTCTTTCACTGGCCTGGTGAATTTTGTTAGAAAAAGCCATAGAAGAATTTAAAGCCTGCTTTTAAGAGCAATAGTTTAAGAGCAGCATCCAGCCGAGGACAGACAAATTGGAAAGGCCCCAGTGAAAAGCTGAGCATTGGGGTGGAAACCCCAACCCCCAGTATGGGGAGTAGCAGATGCCTGGTTGCAGCAGGTGTTCCCTCTAAATACCCAGCCACACAGTCACACCAAGAGACTCTCAGAAGCCGATGGGAGCCCCTTCGTTCAGAGCAGATGATGCATTTGACCCAAGCAGGCTTAGGTGATGCATCCCTACAGCCTTCTCAGAATGCGATGGGCTCCCTGGGGCAATCCCACGTGGAAGGTGAAACTGAGGATCCAGTCTTGTTGGGTGCCTGGTCAGCAGTGGGGTGGGGCATCAGGGGTCTAGCATAGCCTTGGCGTGGCTGGTGAGCAATCGGCTTTCATCTGCTTCCCGCAGGGTTCCTGAGCACTGGGGACCAGGCTGCCAAAGGTAACTATGGCCTGTTGGACCAGATCCAGGCTCTGCGGTGGATTAGCGAAAACATTGCCTTCTTTGGTGGCGACCCTTTGCGCATCACTGTTTTCGGGTCAGGCATTGGTGCGTCCTGTGTCAGCCTGCTCACACTGTCACACCACTCGGAAGGTAAGGGAGACTGTTAGCCCAGCTGAATTTTGCTCTCTCCCAAGACTGGGAAAGAGCTGAGTCACCCCTCTTTCTGCACCTTCTCCTCTCTCTAGGTCCTCCATCTTTTTACTGCAGATACTTTCTCCTTTAATAATGTGGAATTACAGGCTTCAAAGTGCATTTCTATCTTTGCAGTCCTCTGCTGCGGAGGTGAGATGGTACCTGCAAGTGTTTGGTGGCTTCTTTCTTTTTCTGGCCTCCAGAGGTTTTCCTGAACATCTTCCTAAGAGAGATTTGGATGGAGAGGGCCTCTGGGTCACTTGCACATTTGCAGCATTGCTCTGGGAGCAATGGCTAAAGAAAGAGTGTCAACCTGTTCCCCCACAGAAGTTGTTGAACCTCTGGACAGCCACAGATGGTACTCACAGGCCCGAGGAAAGGGCCAATAGTGACTTTCCCAACCTGGCTCTCTCCAGATGTCCAGTCAGGATGCGAGCCACCATGCCATACATGTAGAGCACACCAAGCTAGGAAAAGCTTAGCTTTGTGTGCCCATGCTCAGGTTAAATCATTGCAGCAGAAAGGATCTGGGGCAGCCCCGCAGTGGGGACCTTTTTGCAGGGCTGGGCATAAAACCAGAAGGGGTCACTAATGTGGAAGACTCCCATATTTTTTAAGTTTACCAGCAGGGATGCAAAGGGGAGGGGAGAAGGGAAGCCTTGAGGTTTCAGCACCCCAAAGCCCTTGTCTGCATGGACCCCCAGAGGGGTCTCCTAAAAATCCGCATCTGTGGAATCCATGAATCTGTGGAGATGGAGGCCAGCCAGCAAGGGCTGCTCAAGGCTCCCCAGAGGTGGCTGCCTGGTGAGGGAAGGCCTTCCTCTGCTGTGCTGGAGATTGCTGAGAGTGTTGCTCAGCCTCCTCGCCGCCCTGCACTGCATTTCTACTTCCCCTCCGATGCTGGGTTGCATTAGGCACTAGCTGGAATCCTGCCTGCTGAGCAGAGGCCCCTGAGTGACCTGGGAGATGCTCATTTGGAGGGTTTCTGCCTCTTCTTGTGCATCCAAGCTTGATTCAAGTGCTCTTTTGTGAGCCAATAAAGTAGGCAAGAGAAGCACCACTCTTTAACCGGCGTGGAAGGAGAAGCACCACTTTGCCTATTGGTGTGTTGGGAGGCGGAGGTCCCCCAAGGTGAAGAAAAGAGGTGTGAACTATTTCTGCATCCCGCTGTGCGTGTAGAGGAGATACATCAATTTCTGCTACCCAGCATCTGGAAGGTGATAGAATTAGCTCCAGTCATTTGTTGGACATGCATTTCTGGGGCTTGCGAAGCTCATCAAACGCTCACCAGAAGAACATTCAAATAACTGCCTTCAGAGCTGGTGCAGCAGATGGGCATGGGGGGAAGGAATTCCCCAGCCAGCTGCCTACAGCTTTACCTTGCTGTGTGATGGGATGACTGAAGTACTGTGAGCCAAACCTCCTGCTCAACAGGGTTCTGTTGGGACCCCGACCAAGAAGCAAGGGACCAGTGGCCAGTGGTCTCTCCCGATCCTGATGTTTCTGGGCAGCCTCTCTGCTATACAGGCTGGACTTTGGCTGCCAACATTTCAGAACCGATAGAGTGTGGGCACCAGGTTGGGGTGAGCACAAAGACCATGAGCAGCTTTCAAAGGCACAGCTGGCAGTTCTTCCTGAGGACATGCAGAGGCATCTCCCACTGCTTTGGAAGTAGCCTGGCAACTCCCCAGGACTCAAGGCAGCCACGCAAGGGCACTTTTGAGCTGATGGGTGAGCAGCGTAGGATGAAAGCCCAGAGGCGGCAGTGCCAGATCCAGCCATGCAGAGCTCTGAATTGGTGCACATGACCCTTGTTGGTCTGGAGTGCTGGAAAGAAGTGTTGTGAGGCCAAGCAGCTGCTCCTGCCCTTCCTTTGAGCTTGCAGTGATACCAGAAGGAGAGTTCATACAGCAGTCAAAGGCCTCTGCCAAAATTGCCGTCAGTTCTAGAAAATAAAAAATACACTTCATCTGTTGTATCTCTTTCCAGCTTCAAAAACAGAGCTGAATGCCCCTCTGGGTGGGGATAGGGCTGAAACCCTCCCTTCCCTTCAGTTCTGCGACCCCAGTCCAGCCATTAACAAAAACTCCAAACTGCTCCATCTGAAGGGCTTTCCAAAGGGAACAGATCAAGCCAGGAACGTTAGCCTCCTTCCTCCAGCTGCTTTGCAAAGAGGTTCCCACAGCAGCAACACTTGTCCCGGAGCATCACATGGAGGAATTGGGGTGGGGTCTTGATCTCACCCTCCTAGCAGCCTGAATATCTAGGCTCAGTTAGCAGGAAGCTGCCCTGCACCTCTGCCTGGCCCTGAGGTTGCGAGGGGGCCTTGTACTGAAGAACTCTAAGATTTGTGCACTCCTTCCAGGGTCCAGTCCCAGTAATGAAGAAGACTCTGGCAGTGGCTGCGGCTGGACCTCGCAGGGTGATTCAGGTCCCTTAGAGATAAAGGCCAGAAGGACTCAGCACCAAGTGAAAAGTCCACCCTAATCCTGCAGGAAGTTCAGAGGGGGAGAGAGGCAGACCTGGGCAGAGGACCTGGGCTGAGTTTAAGCAGATGAATTTCCAGAGCCCTTTGACTGTCATGTTGATATTCTTTAAAACAGGCTGGCAAGGCAGACCAGAATGGTTATTAGCTTCCAAATGTTGAGATGGGCTGGGCAGGTGAGAAGATTCACCACCTGCATTTAAAACAAGAACTCAACGGTTTAGAGGCCAAACATGCTGGGGCTTCAGCTCCCAGAATCCCCTCACCAGAATGAATGACCAGGTTGAGGAGGGGGCAGTTCTGCGAGTGGAGCTCCTCGTGGGTCTTGCAAGGCAGGGAATTGGGCATGGCTGAGTCAGGGCCTGAGAAGGGGCCGACGTGCTGGAGTCCATGGTGACACTGACACTGACTTCCTCCTGGTCCTTGGGGATATCCTCCTTGGGGATAGCAGTCTCATCACAAGAATCTTTTAAGAGAGAAAAAGGATGCACTCCAGTGGGCTGCACAGTTGCTTTAAGTGAGTGCTCCCCTCCCATCCTGCAGCAAATATATATCTCCTTTTTTCACCTGGGGGAGGATGGATGGGACAGGGAACTGGTGGACTGGCTGCTGCCCTCTGCCCCTTCCTCTAGTGTCAGCTGCAGCGGCTGCACTTCCTGGGGCCTTTTTGTATTCTGAGGACAAGCCGCACAGAAGGAAGCTTGGCGCCCAGCCCAGCCTGGCATTCCTCTGCCAGCCCCAGGGCCTTTGTGGGCCAGCTTCCTAGGCCCTGCATCCTCAGCCTCTTGTGTTCCCGCCAGCAAAAAGGCTTCTTTGTGCCCCTGGGGAATGTGCAGTTTGCCGAGCCCACATTGGCACGGAGTGGGGCCCAGCTGGGCAGGAAATGAGGGGTGTTCTCTGTGGAACATGCAGGGTTAAGTGCCACAGGCTTAACCCCTGCGGTGCCAGGCTGAGATTGCCCTGCCTGAAAGAGGAGGGATAGTCAGGGGCACCCCTTTGCCTTATCTTGCCCACCGTTCCAGGAAGCTGGGTGAACAGGACCAGGTTTGCCTGAGTATTGCCAGGCTGACATGGCTGCCAGGGAGGGATTAACAGAGATGAGAAGGGGGCTGTGCTAGGGCCACATGTCCAGGATTTGCATCCTGCAGCCTGATCTTGGACAAAGGGGCTGGCATGGCTGGAAAAGAACCTTCATCCTCCAGCATGGTCATGACAGAGAACAGCTTGCAGGTATTAGTAGTGTCCCTTCAGCAGTGGCGTCCCTTGGGACCAAAGGCTCCTGTTGGGCAAGCAGGTGGTGCGTCCTTCTCTGCTACGCTTGTGGTTTTGCCTCGCAGGTCTTTTCCAGAGAGCCATCATCCAGAGTGGTTCAGCCCTGTCCAGCTGGGCAGTCAACTACCAGCCAGTGAAGTACACCAGCTTGCTGGCTGACAAAGTGGGCTGCAATGTTCTCGACACTGTGGACATGGTGGACTGCCTGCGGCAGAAGAGTGCCAAGGAACTGGTGGAGCAGGACATCCAGCCAGCCCGCTACCACGTGGCCTTTGGGCCTGTTATCGATGGGGATGTCATCCCAGATGACCCAGAGATCCTGATGGAGCAGGGGGAGTTCCTCAACTATGACATCATGCTCGGCGTCAACCAGGGTGAGGGCCTGAAGTTTGTGGAGGGGGTCGTGGACCCGGAGGATGGTGTGTCAGGCAGCGATTTTGACTATTCCGTCTCCAATTTTGTGGACAACCTGTATGGATACCCAGAGGGCAAAGACACCCTGCGTGAAACCATCAAATTCATGTACACAGACTGGGCTGACCGGGACAACCCAGAAACACGGCGCAAGACCCTGGTGGCCCTCTTCACTGATCACCAGTGGGTCGAGCCCTCAGTGGTGACGGCTGACCTTCATGCTCGTTACGGCTCCCCCACGTACTTCTATGCTTTTTATCACCACTGCCAGAGCCTCATGAAGCCACCCTGGTCCGATGCTGCCCATGGGGATGAGATGCCTTACGTCTTCGGGATTCCCATGATTGGCCCCACTGACCTCTTTCCCTGCAACTTCTCCAAGAACGATGTCATGCTCAGTGCAGTTGTAATGACGTACTGGACTAACTTTGCCAAGACCGGGTATGTTGCCCCTCCCCAGATGTTGCTTTTGTGGATTTTGCAGGGTGGGTGGCTGACATCTCCCTGAGGACACAGAGAGGACGACACGAATAGAAGAGGGTTGGGTTAGGTCACCACTTCGGTGCTCTGCTGTGTGGAATGGACGTTGAAAGGACACTCTACTTCCAGATGGGGAGCGTAGCTGTGTGGTGGAGGATATGCTTCCTTTGCAGATTCAGTCTTGGGCACCTAAGAAAGAAAAGGAAAGAGGGAAAGGGAATTAAAAAAAATACCAGTTCTTAGAGTTGAAGAGTGACAGGCTCCATGGACCAATAGTTTGAAGTCACTGAAGGTAGCGTCTTTCACCAGTGCCCCAGGAAACGTCTTAGGTTGACTCCCTAGATCCTCTTTCTCAAACCTGTTCCCCTCCAGATGTTTTGGGACTGCAGGTCCCAGAATTCCCAGCCAGCATGATTTGGGGGAAGTCTAATTTTAATCTTTCAGATTACTGATCACTTATCTAAGTCTTCGCCAACTTGAATTAGTTTTGTTCTGAAAAGGCTCAGCTTTTTCTCTGCAGTTCTTGAAAGGCACAGAATCCGCCCATATCTATCTCTGTCCCTTGGGGCCAGATGCCTTTGGTTGGCAGAAGATTTCAGCAGGAAGAATCCCCTCTAGGGAGCCCCCATCAGTAATGGCACACCAGGGATTGCTGATGGCATGCTTTCTCTCTTCTCTCTCTCTCTAGGGATCCGAATAAACCGGTGCCCCAAGACACCAAATTCATCCACACCAAGGCCAATCGCTTTGAGGAAGTGGCATGGTCTAAGTACAACCCTCGCGACCAGCTGTACCTACACATTGGCCTCAAGCCACGGGTGCGTGACCATTACCGTGCCACAAAGGTTGCCTTTTGGAAGCACCTGGTCCCGCATTTGTACAACCTGCACGACATGTTTCATTACACCTCCACCACCACGAAGGTACCACCACCTGACACCACCCAGAATTCACACATGGCACGCCGTCCCAACGGGAAGACCTGGAGCACCAAGCGGCCTGCCATTTCCACTGCCTACACCAGCGAAGGTTCCCAGGAAAAGTGGAATCCCGAGCAGGATGGGGCAGGCACACTCCTGGTGGAGAACCCGCGGGATTATTCCACCGAATTGAGTGTCACGATTGCTGTGGGGGCCTCCCTCCTCTTCCTCAATGTTCTGGCCTTTGCAGCGCTGTACTACCGGAAGGACAAGCGGCGGCAGGACACCCACCACCAACCCAGCCCACAGCATGCCCCTGCCACCAATGATATTGGCCATACGCCAGAAGAGGAAATTCCCTCCCTGCAGACGAACCAGTCCCACCATGGAGATTGTGAAGCAGTGCCATCCCATGATGCCCTCCGGCTCACCGCCTTGCCTGACTACACACTCACATTGCGCCGCTCACCTGATGACATTCCACTCATGACCCCCAATACCATCACCATGATACCCAACTCTCTGGTGGGGCTCCAGACCTTGCATCCCTACAACACCTTTGCTGCCAATTTTAGCAGTACTGGGCTCCCACATTCACATTCCACCACCCGGGTATAGCCGCCATGCTCACACTGCACCTCCCTGAACCTTGTGTTGTGGGGTCAGACATGGCAAATTCTCTTGGCTCGTAGTATCAAGTGCTTTGCTCTCCTCATGTCCAGAGCAGCTCTAAGCTGAATTCATGGAGTCCGGTGGAGAAGGCAAGGTCCCCGGCTGCTCTGAGCTGAGTCACCCCTTTGTGCTGCCAGGACCAGCCAGTGCTGCCAAGAAAGCAGAGCGCACCTGCAGTCAAAGGAGGCCTCCTAAAACAGCTCTAGGTGACTCTGCCTGGGTACCTTTAGCGGGCACTCTTGGAACAGAGCTGTGCCAGTCTCTTTCTCGCTACCGTCCAGAAGCCACAGAGAATGGCTCCCACAAGCTCAGCTATCACCTTGTGGCTTGAGACGTCTGGTACCTCCTGGAGCTCCTTGGACAAGTGCCATTTGGGGCGGGTGTTCCAAACCATGACTGCACCCTGGACCCCCTGGCCTTGATGCAGAGCCTGGCAGGTGCTGTCTGGTACCCTGGATCCATGTCACTCTCTTCATGTTGCAGAGAAACTGTCTGTTTATTTCCAAAAGACGTTTTTTAAGCAGATCTTTAGTTCTTTAAACACTAACGGAGACACGTGTTTTGTCCTTTGTACAGATTTTAAACTAAGTGTTCTTGATACAGCCAGTTCAACACATATCACCTAGACGAGCACATCCACACCCTCCTCCAGCTGCATCTGTGCCAAACTAAGAAACCAGCAGACATCCCTTGCGGTGGGCAGTGACATAGAGCAGACCACAAGGCCCTTTTGTATTTTTGATATGCCCTTCCATGCCATTCCTAGCTGTGCGTGTCCACTGGCCAATCCTGCTCTGCAGGCCGCCTCCTACCCTCTGCCCTGGCCAAGTGCAGTGCCAAGGTTTAGCCACATCTGCCCACCTGGTGCCTCATCCTTAAGCTCCTGGCCAGCCAACAGTCTACCCTGCTCTCCAACTCTTGGCCTCCCCTCTGCTGGATAGGGAGAGTAGGCTAGTTGGAGAGACAGGGGAAGGCTGTGTTGAACATTGAAGAAGGAGGGTGGCCTGCGTGGGCAGTGGGTGGGAACCACAGGGGGGCAGAAAGGCCCCTTGCTCCTGTGGGGCTGGCTGCCAGGATCTGGGACAGGGTGGCTGTGGGCTGTTGGCTAGCAGAAACCCTGCAGCAAACAGCTCAAGGGTTTGCTGCAGGTTGGATGTCAGGCCTGGGAATTGGAGTTGGGGGAGAAGGCGAGCAGGAACATGGTCTGGTGAGGAAGAGGCACAGACCTGCTTTAACAGCATCTGGCCTGCAGAGGACCTGGGGGCAGGAGGGCCCAGCAGGGGGTCAGCACTTCCGTCAGCTGTCAAGGTAAGCATTCTGAGGTGGTGGGGCATCTGAGTTAGGCTGCAAGCAAAACAGGCAGGTGACCAGTGGGATTTGATCCAACCTGCCTGGAAGTTCATAACTTCTGCGTGTGTCTCCTGTCTCTTCCACCAGTTGCTGGCCTTCTCACTGATGGCATATACCGGAGCAGAGGAAAGATAAACTCCCAATAAACTGGAAGCAGTATTTTTAGCTCCTGGCTGTCCAGTCTCTTCTTGGGCTGGGGACTTGTTGGGGTAGGGGAGAAGAGTGTGGTGTCTCTCCTGGTGCTAGCCAGGGACCCCCTGGGATCTGGGGAAAGCTTCCCCCTGGGGCAGCTCAGGTTGGATTTACAGGCCAGAAGGCAGGGTGCATCTGGAGGCTGCTTAGGAACCACTGCTCCCATCATTTCCAGCTTCCCATAGCCTGTGTTCATTCAGGAGCAGCGGATGGGAGATTCCTGGCTTCAGGGTCCCTTCAGGACCTTTGAGTGGCAGAGATGCCTTCCCCCCATTGCTAGCACAGTCATCACAGCTGAGGGCAACCTGAAGCCAAAACCTTGCCTGGTGTGTCCCTGCCTGCCCTCTCTTCACTTGCTGGACAGATGTTCCCATACAGCTAGTGAAAGATGCTGGAAATTGTAGTCCAGCAGCAGCTGGAGGGCTACTGGTTCCCAGCTCAAGTAACTGGTAAGTCTCTCCTTCCCTCCCTCCAGATCCCTTCCCCATGATAAGAGTGAAGCAACTCCCACAGCCTCTATCGCCCAGGGGAGCCTCGGTGCCCTGGCAGGGTGCATCTAGTTGGTAGAGTGGGGATGAAGAGAGGCTGCTTCCAAGAAAAGGCATAACCAGTCAACCCCAACATGGATGGAGGCCAGACACCATCCAGGATTCTTTTCCATAGCAGCCAGAGTGTTTGGAGGATCCTGGTTCAATCAACCTGTTTCCCACATGTCCTTTGTTTTCTCCCCTTCTGCAGCATCTATGCACCTGTGTTTGCATGTGGGCTGTGTGTACATGCAGGAGCTGTATTTGCAGGACTACATCTCCCAAATTGGTTACCTTGACAACACCTTATTGTCTCAAATATGGATGTAGAGGGAACAGCCTGGGGTTTCTTGAAACATTCAAACCATTTTAGGACCAGCATTAAGGACCAAGCACATGAAAGGCTTCATTTCCCATTCATCAGCACACAACATGGGCAGGACCCTCTCTCTAGGCACACATATGTTTTCACCCTGCCGATTAATTCAAACTTCAGCCCAGGTCTCTCTGCAGAGACTCAGGGTCACCTTGCTTGCCGAAGACAGGGCACATGGGGGGTCTGTTTTCTGTCACTCAGCACCTGGAATCGAGTTCTGCTGTTGCTGCAGGGTGCTGCTGAGGGATGGAACCCCTGAATGACTGGGCAGTCCTGACCCAAAAGCCACAGTAACCTCTTTTTGCACATGCCAAAGAAGCGTTTTTATTCTGCCCCTTTCACTATGGAAAAAGGAGGGTGGTTGTTCCAGCCGTGGTTACAATTGAGGCCTTTGGTTGCTTTTGTTCCAGAATCAGCACTGGATTAAGGCAGGTAATTTGGCCCTCAGGAAAAGATTGCATTGGGGCTCCCATAAGCAAGCAGCTAGTTTTCAATGGAGATGACAGTTAGGATGTCTGAATCTCAGATATATCCCAGGAACTTTCCGTGTTGGTTGGTTTCTAGCCTCCTGAAACTTCAAGCTGAGCCCCGGCTTCTGTTCTGGCAGCACAAGATCCTCAGCACTCCTCGGGCCCAGCTCCTCTGGCTTCAACCCTTCTCTGATCAACTCCAGCTCATGTCTTGCTTCTGCGGGTGGTTCCAAAGGCCATAACTGAGAGGAACATCAGGAAAAGAGTTAGAGAGAGACAGGGGAGGCAATAGAAGAACAGAGAAGGGGAATGGCTTGTTCGCACCATGCATTTGGTTAATGTACTCAGTGCCTTGTGGGATTTCTACCAGTTTGTTTTTGTCTCAATATTTTATGCAAACAAAAAATGAATCAATTCAGTCATTACATTAAGCATGTGTGTAAGCACAGCCAGTGAGATATGGATGCAACCTCTGAGCTCTGCTCATTTCAGAACCATGCTATCTCCACCACTGGCATAGAATCCAAGAAGTAGAACACCTTTGATGTAAAACAATGCACACGTGCGTGCACACAGAGGTAATTTTTTAAACCTATAGCCAGATTCATATGTATTGAAAAAAGCTGCCCACAACCAGATATTTAAAATCCATTTAAGAATGTAAGAACAGGCCAAGACAATTCCTTTGTGGAGGGCCAAGGCACCACTGGAAAGGCCTTCCTGATGCCTTCTAGCCTGTGTCACCCCTGTCAGCAAACTAGGGAGGATAGACTTGGCAGGCAGGACCAATGGCCAGGAATGGAAGTTTCTTGGCAGCCACTTCTTTGGGACTCTCCTCTTGTGGAGGGTGTAAGAAAATAAACTGGAAGCAACTCCTCCCACTTGTAGCCCACCAAAACTGCCTTCCAGAATTAGAGTGGAAGGGAGCCACATCATCCCTCTCATTAAGGCCAGTTTGAAGGCTTCACTCACCCCCTCCCACCAATTTCAGCCTAACTGGCTTCAGCCATCTTGCTCTTAAATGAGTTATTCTCCCTGCTGAAAATCAACCCAATGCAGCTGAGCAGCTCCTAGGCCAGGCAGAGAGTTGAGTAAGGTGCTGGTATCGAAAGGAGAGGATTTAAAGGAAGGTTGGGGTGTGCTGGCCCTTCCCCAACCCTTGTTTCCCTCTTTGAAACAGTTTATGACTCCTCTTTTTCCACTCTTCAATACTCGACGACAAAAAAAAAGTGGGGGCGGGGCTGGGGGAGAATTGCTCAGGTCCAGATCCCCCCTTCCTAAGTTTAGAAACGTTTAGGTAACAAATCACTGCATTAAATTTAATTATCCCACCAATAATTAGTTACGCGGAGAGCAGCGAAGCCGGGCGGAGAGTGGGACTCCCGCGAGCCACGGAGCCGAGCTCTGGCCGCCGGCCTCCCCGCCCTGCCGCGCCCACCCAGCGGGAACGATCGCCTTCGGTCCGAGCCCACCGGGCGGGCCCTCGAGTGACCGCGAGCCCCTCGCTCCGGCCGGAGTTCCGCTCGCAGAAGCCCTTTAAGAGAGCTGCGGCCGCGCTCCGAGTCTCCGAGTCCCCCCCGCCTGAGGCCCGGCAGCCGAGCTGAGGGCTGCGGCGATCCTGCCCGGAGAAGCGCCGGCAAGCCCGCCGGCCGCCCCGATGGCCCCACCGCGAGCGCTGGGCTTGTGTTGCGCATCGCCCGAAGTCCAGCTCGGGGCTCCGGCAGGGCTGCCGCGCCTACCCCGGCCGCTATGGGGCTGGCCCGCGGCCGTGCCGGGTGGGGCTACTGGCCGCCGCGCTGCTCAGGGTGCTCCTCCGGCGCCGCCACCGCTGTAGCGGCTCTTGCTGGGTCTCCGCCGGGCTCTGCTGAGCTCCGGGCAGGGCGCTCGGGGCAGCGGCGCTCCTGGGCAGCCTCCTGGGCACGGCGGGTGAGGAGAAGGCGGCGGCGGCGGCGGCGGCGGGGCGGGCGGACCGGGGGACAGCAGCTCAGCCACCATCCTGCCCTGCCCTGCCCTGGCCGGCCGGGGGTGCCCAGGAGCAAAGCGGTCAGCCTCTCTCCCTCGCTCGCCCAGCCGAGCCGGAGAAGGGGCAGAAAATGAACCGGGGGTCCTTCCCAGCTCTGCTGCACCCCAAATTCGGGACTTCTGGAGAAGCTGTGGCTGGGGAGAGTGGGGCGCCTCTTCGTTGGGACGGGGAGAATGCACTTTTCAAGTGCTCAGAGGCTCTCTCCTAACTTGACCTGGCCAGAAACAGGTCTGCTAAAGAAAGAACTTCTCCCCCAACAAAACCCTGCTGGAAACTAGTGGTCACCCCAACTCCACCTTCCAAAATTGCTCTTTCATTGTGGCAGAAAGAGAAAATTATGACATAAGCTTCAAGTATTTATTTTAACCCTGTTTAATTACTTTAATTGTAAGTACATTTAAATGAAATTACTTCTTTATTTCTGTCCTAGCTGTGCTTACTTTTTTAAACATAATCCCAGTTCAAAGACCAAACATGCCAGGAAAGTAAGTCCCTGTTTTCCATCTCCCCCTCTCCATGACAGTCCTTGCCCTGGCCAGGACACTAACCATCAGCTCTCCTCCTCTTGCAGGGATCCTGACCCACTCTCTCCTCTGGCTGGCTCTCCTTTGGGAACGGCACCTCCCCTCTGCTGCCTGATCGTGGCACATGGTGCTGAGAGGAGCAGCAGTGCTGGGTTCCCTGCTAGTGCTTCAACCTCCATTAACTGTGCTCAGAGCCAACTTCTCTCTCTCTCTCTCTCTCTGTGCAGGGTCAGCACCTGTCAGGATCTGGAACTGACTCAGCTGAAAAGAGGGCCAGAGCAACCTCATCCCTTACTTCAGCTAGAGATCTTTTGCTCCTGAGGTCCCTGTCCAGTATTGCACCCCCAATTTAAGAGCTGCTAAAGGCCAGCTGAGATGTTCTTTGCAAAAAGCAACCCCCTCACGTAGATAGCAATTTGGTACCCTTCTTTCTTGCATGTATCAAAGGAGCAGCTGCTTCCCCTTCCTTCTGCCAAGGCCAGACCCATACTCCTCCTCCCCCACCACCAACATTCACTTTTCTTCCTCCAAGGTTTGGGTGCAGTTTGGGTTCTCCTCCCACTTCTGGGCTGTCTTCTGCTATTCCCTGGAAGTGGCCTTGCTGCTCTGGAACCCCACCAGCCACAGGTATAAAGAGGACCCCTTGCTGCTGCATCCAGGTTGGGTACTCTTCAGCAGAGGGGGAGGGGGAGGAGGAGATGCTCCAGTGGGGTCCTTCAGCAATCCCTCATCTGGAAGGGTTCAGTCATGCTGGGCTCTAAGGAGAGCTCCCTTGCTGTCTTTGGACAAAGCCTGGGTGGTCTACACTTCCCCACTTGCAGAGAACCCCCTTTGAACCTCTCTTTCCTGGAGATGGAAGCTGATGAGGGCCTCCCAAAGTGACACAGCAGGGCTGCCCTTCTGTTCCTCCTCTTTGACCAGGTCCTTGACCCCATACTACCTCCTCTGACAGGGGCTGCCAGCCATTCAGTGCTTCCTTGGACTTTTGCTTTTGATGATGCCCCTGGACACAGAGTAAGCTCCCTCTAGGAGCCATGTTTAAGAATAACCCTTAGGAGGGGTGAGTCACAGGAAATATCAACCTCAGACATCAAGGAGTGAAAGATGAATAAGAAAATATTTGTTTGTTCCTGTGTTGAACAGAAGGTTCCAGTGAGTAAGAGGGGAATGAAGCCAAGTCTGGAGGCTCCTGAAATTCTGAAAACAAAGTGTCTCCTACCCAAGATCCGGTCTCTTGCATGCTCAGCCAGGTTTTTTCACAGTGCCATGAAGTGGCACTGAAGCCGTACCCTGTTTGGCCACCTCTTGGCTGCGTCTGGAGTGCCACCTCATCTTTGGCTTCTGCTACTCCTTAAAATCTTGCAGGAACCTGCTTCCCATCATCCCTCTTGACCCCTCTCCTACCACCTCCAGGGCCAAAGTCCAGTGGCATGAAAACTCCAAGGAGCAGACAGAAAAGTTGGCTTTGGTTTGTTTGATTTTTAATTAGCTCTGCCATTCCTCTTAACCCAGCTGCAGCATTCACCAAGGATTGGCTGGATCCTGGAAACTGTGTGTTATGCTTCTAGCTTTGTTCCGCTCACCTTAGTTTTTTTGGGAAATCCTATGCTCTTTTGCAAAGCACTCCAAGCAGGTACATCAAACTGCATTTATTTATAGATTCATCCATTTATTTTTTTCCCAATATGTGATGTCAGCCTAGCCAATGGTGTTTTATTTGACAAACCATGATAAAACAAACTAGGACTTAGTGCAATAAGCGACTCTGCTCACTTACACCCACCAACCATATCCTCCATTGTCAGTCTTCTAATCAGGCAGAAAAAAACATTCTCTAGTTTGTTAAGGGAATCGCTACTTTCTCCAAACAGCATTTTGACATGAGAGTATGTTTCAGGCTGGGAAGCAACAGCCATGCACTGAACTTAGATCATCACTGGAAAGAGATTTGCCTTTCTCTGTCCTTACAGAGCTATTAATAAAGGAGAAGTTCTGGAGTTTGCAAATTAAAAAAGAAACCAAGAGAGTGTAAAGAATGACCTGAGTTCCAGTGGCCCACCTTGGTCTGCTTGCAGGGTGAAGGGCCAGTTGAGCACCAGGTGCTCCATGGGTGCCTCTTGGACAGAGGGTCCCTCTCTGCAGAAGGCACTTGGGCAGTGACAGGACCTCTGTGGGGCCCCAGATGAATGCTGAGGCTGGGTGGCTTTTCTTCCCACAGTGCCATCTCTCCTGCAGAGGGGCCGGGGGATGCAGATGGCCAGAGAATGGCACCAACAACAGGAGCTGCACAGGAGATTCACAAGCATCATGGTGGCCTTTGCTGCTTGGTATTTATTCCATTTATGTACTGCCAATGTTGTACAATCTGTGGTCTACCCCAATGTGGCAAACATGAAACAACACAAAGGCAGGAGTCATAATCACAGGACCCACACTGGGAGCTTTAGCTTTCCAAGGCCCTGAATGGTCCCTGTCAGTTAGTGTGCTGCCAGGAAGGAGGGGTGCCTTCTCCATGACCCCTCTGCTCTTTTAGAAGAGCTGGGAAATACAGAGCCATCCTTGTGCACTGCAAAGTGCCTCCTAGGTGGGGCTGCTGCCCTTGTGCCCACAGGAAAGGATGCTGGGGTTTCTTCCCCAATTCGAAACTTTCATGATTAACAGGTTCAAAATAAACAAACCACTGGTTCCCAGCAGCTCATGAGTCTTCTTTCTGCTCCTTCTAAAGTCAGTTGCCAAGGCACCTTGGGCTTGCAGCAGCACACCAGGATGACTTCTGGTGAGGCCAGGATAAAAACTAAACTGGATTTGATTTGAAAGAGCCCTTGTTTTTCAGCTGGCTGGCGAATGTCCTGCACGAGCTGCTGCTGCTGCTGCTGAAATTGGAGGCTTTGAGGCAGCTGCTACATGCGGCAGCCCTCACCTGCTGGGCTGTCATGGTGGGTTTGGTGCATGTTCATGTTAGGCATCTCTAGGGGCTGTAGGAGCCCATCACTGGAAACCCCCAGCCCTGTCCAAAATCAATTTCTCTGGGAGAACAATGCTGTCCAGGAGAAATCACTGCTTCCTGAGAAGATCTTTCAATACTCAGCTGCCTTTTGGAAGTGCCTCCTGAGAGGGCCTCTGAATTTGCAATGCAATCAAGGCAGCTGAGAGGGCACAGTGGCCTAGTGATTAAGACACAGGGCTTGTCAGCTGGAAGGTTGGCAGCTTGGCAGTTCAAGACCCAAGTGCCGCCACATAACAGGGTGAACTCCCATTACTTGCTCCAGCTCCTGCCAATCTAGCAATTTGAAAGCATGTAAAATGCAGGTAGATAAATAGGTACTGCCTAATTTAGGTGAAAAATAACAGCACTCCATGTGTCTTGGCATATAGTCATGCTGGCCACATGACCATGGAAATGTCTTCGGAGAAATGTTGGCTCCCTCAGCTGTGAATCGGAGATGAGCACCACCCCCTAGAGTTAAACATGACTGGCAGGGGAAACCTTTACCTTTTTACAGGGTAGCTGAACCCTGAAGTGAGCTGCAAAGAGTCTTCCTGTGCATTTTTCCATTTTCCGTGCAGCCACATGCCTCTTGGAAGAGAGGTTGGCCATCCCAAGCCATCCTCTTCTTTGCTTTTCTAAAAGATTGCAGAATTATTAGGGAAAAGATATGAACCTCTCCTTGCCTGTCCTATCCTGTCCAGAAGAACATACACAGGGAGCCCAGCTCCTGCTTGGCTCCAGATTTGCTGGCTGATGGCAGAGACAGGAGGGCTCTGCCAAGACACTGGAAAAATAGGTTGCTGAAGTCAGTGAGCCAAGCCACACAGCAGGATGAGAGAAGCAGTCAGTGTATCTCCTTATGACTTTGAGGGCCATTTTTTTTGTCCTCTCTCCCAGATTATCTTAAACCCACTCTCTGGAGCCCTGCTGATCATGGCATTTTCACTCTGGAAAAGCAGATGGTGCACCAGGAAAAAGGTGCCCCCCTGGAGACCTTCTGTAGAAATCCCAGGAGCCCAAGGGAGAGTGGCCCACTCCCAGGCTCTCTCCTGGAGCCAGCCTTTAGTTGCTGGAGGGGACCGGGCCCCTTGAGGTTTCCAGCCTCTTGGCTTCCTTTGGGTTCAGCTCTTCATTGGGTAAGTTGAGTGGCTCTGGACTGCATCCTGGGTCCTTCTGGTACTGGAGGGCTGGGCAGAGAGAGAAGGAAGGGCCCCTGTCAGGCATGCAAGGCACAAATGGGGTATGGGTAGGAATGGGGAATGTGGGACCTGACCTCCCTGTGGGTCTTTCCTAGGAGCAGACTGGATCCAGGCTCTGCTTCCCTCATTCCCTCTTCTGCAGACTTCCTCTCGATGTGGCTGAGAACAGCCCCATCCAGCCTCAGGCCTGGCATGCACCAAGCTGCCACAAAGACTCAGCCCCGCTGGCCAGCTCCTGTTCCTGCACTGAGGATGGCACTTGGGCTGGGTCGGCCAAGTGGGGCAAAAGATGCCACATCCCATTGGCCTAGCCAGCTGCTCCCATCCATGGGGAGCCCGGGGAGCTGCCTCCTCCCCTTCTCCAGGGGCTGAAACCAGGTGGCCAGTCAGGGCAATGGACAAAGGCCTTTTGAACCGATGCATCTGAAGCACAGTACTCTCAGATGTAGAAGCTATACAGAAACAGAAGGATTACTTTAAAGAATGGGAACTGGAAATTTTGAAAGGCTGGTTTCCATGTCACATTGAACCATAACGTAATTTTAGCCTTGCATGCATGAGCCACAGGTAAGCTCCATCAGCCACATTTCAGCTCATAAGTGGCCATGCAGGGAGCCAGACTCAGGCCAGATGAGCATAAGCTGAAGAAGTATTAAATGTATTTTAATGTTTAAATTTAATATTTAAATGTCTTTAAATGTATTAGAGACACATTTGTTGTTAATATGCTGGTAGAAGGAAGCTGATCAAATAGCAAAGCAGCAAAACAATTAGAGGAATATTCAGAAACTGGGAATTAAATGAATTTGAATGTCCACAGAAAATACAGAGCAGATCTGTCTGAATCTCTTTTCTGGCGAAGATTTTCTGAAGAACAAACAGAAGTAACAAAGTACATGTTAATTTTTAACCTTAGAAACTTTTTTGACCTGCTGGCAGAAACCCTGAACACTGGAACAATCCAAATGCAGAAGCATTGTTCTTCTAGCAAAGTTAACAACAGGTTGCTAAAAACCTCAGTGCTTAGGGAACACCACTGCTGTAAATCCCTGGATTAAAATAGAAGTATAATCCAGGTAGCTCGATGTCCCCTCTCAATACATTTATAGAAAACTGAGCATTTGTAAGCATGTAAAAGGAACTTGTTTTACTGAAGAATATGACTTCTGCACAACGAGATCATCTGTCTCTTGAAGTTCAGATAAAAAGTCTGTAATAACCCTGAAGACAATCGATTCTTGATCTCCTGCTTGATCCCCTTTCTCACCAAAGTAACCCAGTGAATTTAGCAGCCATGGGATAAGAGGTCAGGATCATGTCTGGATTTGGAAAATGGTTCAAGAGTAGGGCAAAGCATGGAATAAAAAAAGGTTTTACAATGATGGCAAATATTGCAATGACTGTGTTCATGGATATGAAGCCAAGATCTATTGAAACTTAGTTGGAGTGAGTGAAGAAGTAGCTGAGACTTGTGGAAATCAACAGATTGTTTACAACACTGACATCCAAAACATAGAGGTCAAGAGGTCCATAGTTTGTAAAATCACAGAGACAGTGGGGAATGGTTCCTTGAGTGCCGTAATCTGTGGTAAAAGAAGATCAAAGTATGATATTGAAAATCATTAGGCTCCTTTCTGGGAGAGAAGAAGCTCGATGATTTGCTCTGCTAGCTCAGTTAAATGGGTATCCAAATGCAGCGTCCTTCTGAGGACCAGGAAAGGTGCAAGGAAGAATGAGTTGTTGCCTGGAAGGAACCATTAGGCTCCTTTAAATTGCAGTTTTAAGGGGTTTGGGCTGAGCCTAAAGAAATCTCTGAAAATGGCAGGCATTTCCACACTTGGCTGAGGGTCTACAGCAATGGCTGGTGGGGGAATTCTGGGAGTTGATGTCCACCCACCTTAAAGTTGCTGAGGTTGAGAAATGCTGCTCTACAGAGACCATGCAGCCATCTGTCCTTCTCGCACTAATAAAAGTGTAATAAATGTGTGTAGAAAAGGGTCAAAGCAAACTGTCAGATGGACTTGATTTGCACAGTGCACAGAAGCAGCAAAGATGGTCCTTCTGGCATGCTGGGTTTGGACACGTTTCAAGCACCCGGCCCTGCCTGCCCCTTCCCTTGTTCTGCTGATTGCATCGTGCCAGTCTCCACTGCTCTCTGTTGGCTTATAGCTCCTGGGTGTTGCCCTTCTTGGGAAGCCACTTGAGTCACAGGACTCCTCCCAGCCACCCCATGATACACAGTCCTATGCTGTCCTTTGGGGTGGCTGCTAAACTTTTCCCCAGTTCTCTATGAACTCAGACTTAGCTGTGTCAGAGACTAATGGGATAAATTGCTTGCTGGTACCCACCCAAGTCTGTGTGCTTGCCTAATGAAGGTGAAAGAAGCCACTGCCTACTTAACTACCTGCTGGGCTGCCTTGATGGCTCTCCCAGAGGAGAAGCTAATGAAGGAGGTGAAAGAAGCCACTGCCTACTTAACTACCTGCTGGGCTGCCTTGATGGCTCTCCCAGAAGAGAAGCTTGAGCTTGGGCATCTCTAAGAGGAGAAAGTGTCACTCATTATGGACTGAAGTCCATACATGGAGCAGTTGAATCTCTCACTAGTGCAGGAGTGGGATTGGGGTGAACACCCAAATTTTTGCCACTCTACATGGCCCTTCAGTCCCTCATACCTGGCATGACCTCAAAAAACAAGCTGGGGCCATTCAGAGGGCATCACATATGAGAGTTGGAACCCCAAAGGAGGTGTGCTTAAGGACATGTGCTGGTTTGGGCAAAGCAGAGCTCTGTGGGTTAAGACTGGTGATGTCTTCAAAGCAGCTTCTGAGCAGTGGGCATTGCTCCCAGGCCTGGCTCTGTGGATGGAGATGTCCTCTGTGCAGGCAGGGAATGCCAGTACTTGCAACAGTTCCAGAAGCCAGCTCAGCCTTGCAGAGCAGTATGGACTTTTCAGATTTTGTTGCTTTCGAGTAGCTGTTTCAACCTCTGAGCCCAAGCAAGGGCAGTGCCATGTCCTGCACACAGGGCAGCTTTGCTTCCACTCCCTAATGCTTCTGATCTGCTCTGGATTGCCTTGCCAGTTGGTTGAGGGCCTTGGAATGAGCACCAAGTGTGCAATTTGCAAGTCATGGAAATTGTGGCAACTCACACAATGTGCAGCCCTGCTATTGCAAAAGTGGACACTTGGCACAAGGAAAATACGAAGGTCTCCTTCCTCCTCTTTCAGAGTGAGTTCTGCTAACATGAACATGTCTCTGTCGGGAGGGGTGCATGCAAAGAGTCATTGCAGATGAGTCTAGCCCTTGCTTTTGAACCTGAGTTTGTAGGGTTTCAGGGAGTGCATCACAGACTCAGGGACAAGGCTGGGCAAACTGTTGCTGATTGGACCACAGCAGGTTGGCATTTTCCATCTTGGGCAGTGCCTGGGATTCTTTCTGAACCATATCGCTCATTCTAGGTTTTTTATAGCAGTTTTGTGGGCTTTTCACCTAAAAACAGCAAGAAAACATTGAAAGGTAGCAGTTCTGGTTGGCCAGTGCTTCAGGGGCTGTGAAAATGGATTTGGGAATTTCAGTCCTTCATATCCAGTGATCCTACAACCTAGCAGGTATTCCAGAAAGTGGGTCTGTTTCCAAATAACTTCTGGGGCTGAACTTCTGGGCTTTGATACCCACCTAGTCCGATCTCTGGGTCTTTAAACAGCTATCTGGAGGCTGTGAGGTAATGCTGAGGAGAGGTGGAACAATTTCCAAAGAAAAGTGGGTGGGTCTGTCTAGTATAAAGGTCTCTGCCTGGTTGGTGAAACTCTCCCAAATCAAGATTGTCCTTGGCTGCTGAGCTCCTCCTGCCGCTGCTACAGGTGAGCCTGGAAGGTTGGGCAGGGGTCGGGGGTTGGAATCAGGCAGCTGCAGGAGGGGGCATTGGGCTTCAGAGGCTTCTTCTCTCATGGTCTGAGAACCAGAATGTCATGATCAAGTTGCTTTCCACATGTGGACTTCATTAATGGCCTAGTTCTACTAAAGTAGGTTTTCTCACATGTAAGTGTGGAAATTAACCAGTACAGCCAGCAGTTTGGAGAGAAAGGGAGGGAGGGAGGATGGACAGACACTGAGTATGGGATAGGTGAAGATATCTGAGTTCCAGACCTTCCCTTTCTGGCTTTTAGGAGTGTTGAACCTGTCCAATGGAGACTGGCTTTTGTCAATCAGAAAAGTGCCCTCCTCAAGAACTTCTTGGAAGTCCCAGGAAATCCCTGAGAACAGCTCCAAAGATGACATCTTTGCTGAGCTGCTCTGATCAACCTGGGCCATCCCTGGGTACTGGGTGGCCCTGTACCTTTTTCCTTGTCAGGACAAAAACAGTGGTGGCAAAAAGGCATGGGGGCCTCTCCCCGCTTTTTGTCCTCTAGCAGGCAGTGGGGAAACAGGGCTAGGCTCACCTTCCTCTCCTGCTTTTGCCCTCCAGAAGCCCTGCCAAATGGGTGGGGTCGCTGTTCACCCTGGCATTGAACAGAGGCTGTCCCTGGCCCCCTTGCTCTCTCCCTCTGAGACAACCGGCAGGGAAGGAGTTATCGGGCCTGTCTCCCCCAGACGGACATGTTCCAGCCTTGTTGCTTCTGTCTGCCTACCTGTTGCTCCTCTGACAACAATGGGCTAGAGGACATCAGAGAAAATTATGCCAAAAATCACAATCCCAACAAAGCAACAATTGGTCAATCAGCAAACAAAGCAATGCTGAAAACACAGAGGAGCCTTTTCGTATCAGCAACCAAGGAAAAGGCAAAGCCCAATTTTAAAGGCTGAGATGTCCTTCCAAGTCCTGGGCTTAAGGGGCCAGGAAAGGCCTGGTGGGCTGCAAAGCTGGGGTCTGGATTTTCTTCCCTGGATCCTTTGCTTAGTGGCAGATCTCCTGGACTGATTGCCACCCACCCTCCCACCTCCTGTGTTACATCACGGCTTCTTGGTCTTGTTTTTACTGTTCAGACATCTTTGTTGGGTCACCACACTACACAATGCTCATTCGCTAATGCCTGCCTGCCTCTCCCATGCATCTTTTAAAAGGGCTTAAACCAACCAGATAGAAAACATGCTTTTTAAATGTTTAAATTCAGGCTTTAACATTTCCATCATTACTCCCCAAAGGAGCGGCTTGGTTCATGCTGTGCTCCTGGGCTCCCTCCCCCAAATCTTTGGAACTGAGAACACAGAGGGAGACCTTTGCTCCAGGCGATCTCTGACCCTGGTGTTTGAGCTGGTTTAATGGTTACCTTCTTGCTGTCTAATGGAGTTGCCACATTCTCCACTGGTTTGGGATTGGGGATCACTTGGGCTGAGTATCCCAATCTCCCCTGGGGTATGTGGTTGTTGGACATCATCCCCATTTTTTTTCTATTCCAGCATCAGGCCCAGTTGCTCTTGGGAGACCGAGATGCTTGGCAGCTCCCATGCCCAGAGAAATGCCCCCACCCATGCCTGCCAGCTCACTGACCCTGGGCCTTTCCAGGCCTTGGCCAACTGCATTTGTGTGTCTGGCGGCAGGGAGGGCTGGGAGAGAATTCCGTCCCACTGGCGGGCTGCAAAACCAATGCTTCCATCTGAGGTTGCAAGGCCTGGGCAGGCGCACAAAGAAGGGGTGTGTGCATGTGCGTAGGGAAGGATGTTCTGGAACAGGGTCAGCCTTTCTAACTGAGGGCAGCTTTGTGTTCGGCTAGGCTTGGCATTGGATTCCGGCACTGACTTTGCACCCCGGAAGGAGATGCCAAGAGCCTCCGTTTTGTGGAACTTGGTACAGCTGATGCCAAGTGGCGTCATGGCTGAGGCAGCAGTAGCCTCAGAGGCAGCTGCCAAATCTCTAGGACCTGAGGGGTGACAAATCTTTACTGCAGGCTGTTAGGGAACTTTCTGCCCCACACCTAGCAAGGCTCTGTGGAACACAATGCTTGCTCCTGGCAGAGCGTGGGACCAGGTGCTGAGGCTGCTCAGGCAGCCTGGCATGCCACACACAGAGACTTTGTTTGGCCAGGGTGGGCGGAAGTCCTAACAGGCGGTCTGAATTCTAAAGTGTGTTGTTTGGGGGCTGATAAAGGACTTATTGTATGCAAAATAGTTTATAAAGCAGCATATGACTTTCTCGAGATGGGCACAGTCTGCTGGAGGCATGCGCCTGTAGAGGGAGCCTACGGCTGCCTTGCAAAAGGACTGCTCCCCACGGCAAGGTAAATCCTGGTTGGGTGATTAATCATTATCCCTGTATTGGGTTGCTGGCCAGGCTGGGAGGTGTTGGGCAGTCTCAGAGATGGAGAGGGTAGGGACAGAAGCAGGGTCAGGCATTGGGAAAAATGCAAAGGCTGGGTGTTTGGAGAGACCTATCACTTTTGGGTTGTCCATCCTAATTTTGCAGGGCTGCTAGCAACAGGATGTCTGTGATACCAGCTTTTAAGTCATTGGAGCTTAGCATAATAAATTGCCCAAACCTAGAAAAAATGCCTCCCAAGATGTTTTTTAAAATGTGTTTATAATTCCGTAACTGTTCATCAGCACATACAGGCAGTCAGTATGTTGTGCTCTGTTAGTGCTGCCAATAAGGCCCCTTTTCTGGCAAAGGAAGGTACCCTCTAACCCAGCCAGCTATCCTGGGAATGCATGATTTTGCTTTTGAGCTTGAGAGTGCACAGATCATGCCACCAGTCTTCAGGGTATGATTGGCCCAAGGCTTGCCTTTATCCCTTTTGCAGAAAAGAATCTGGACTCTCAGTTTGCTGTCCTCTCGAGAAAGGGACACAGCAAATGCCATTTTGAGCTATAGGAGCATTTCTGCCTTTCCCGGGAAGGGTTGGGGTGCCCCAGTGCGCCAGGCTGCCCTATTCAGGATCTGGTTCCACCTGGCCAAAGCTACTTTGCCGTTTGGACCAAGGGTGAGCAGCTCACTCTTCTGTGCAGCTCATGCTCCTCACAACAACGGAGAGGCAGATGAAAGTGGTAGCAGCCCAGGGAATACACGAGAGCTGGTAAAGAAGTACGGAAGGTTTAGAGGGAGGCTCTCTTCAGCAACAACAGTCCTGTGGAGGGATAGTGCCAATCCCATTGCAGTTCATGGATTTGGTGGCATTGCCAAAGGAAGCTGACTGCAGGATCATGCCAACCCTTGTGTTGTCCCTTTGAGGTAGGCTGGGTCAAAAAGATGCTGCAGGGGTGCCAGGACTCTATTACTGTAGGGCAGGAGAACCATTTTTCTCTGCCTTGTCTTATCCCAAGCAAAACAAAGGGGGCACTGAGTTGTGTCCCTTAAGGCTTACTGCCAAGGCCAATTGCCCTTCTTTTCTCCCTTTGTCCCTAAACTGGCTGACAATGGTCATGTTGCATCTACTTTGGGACCTCTGTCTTATTCCTGAATTGCAAGTCAGCGCTTTCTTGGACCGATCAAGATGCTGCCTGCACAAGGCAGAGCAACCTGAAACCAGTTGCCAGATTGGTTGCACTACAGCTTCTCCCTTTTAAAATCCAGAGTTTGCTTCATCAAGAACTTGAGGTCTCCATTGGACATGTGTCTCGAAAGCAAAGGACACCAGCTGCAGAAGACTGATGGATTCTATGCCTCTGCT